>CM051823.1:78284487-78440235 GCA_028451465.1 Erethizon dorsatum
GGAACAGAGGAGGGATGGGGGAATAGGAGCTCAGGAAGGAAGGTGCAGGGAAGGTCAGAAGAGAAAGGAAAAGGAAGGAAAGACAGACATTTTTAAACGTGTCTATTGGAGTACAATTCCTCCGGTCTGGAGGAATTCCAAGAGATCCTGAAGGCAAAGCAGAATATTCTGGGGGCAGATTTGGAGTCTGGGAGGCGCTAGTAAAGAGAGAAGCTTCGAGGGTGGAATTTCAGCTCCAGCAAGTGCACTGGGTGCTGTGTAGCACAGACTGCTTCTGTGTGAGGGTCCTTTCCACCCTGGTGACCTTGAGCAAATACTGTGCCTCCATTTCCTCATCTGCAAAATGGCATTACAATGACAGTCCTTGCCCCACATGACGTTTTTAGGATTTAATGATATATCTGAGTACTTAGTATTTTAATGATATATTTGAGCTGGCCCATAAATGCCAGCTGTCAATAGAATCATCATTATCATCATCATCATCATCATCATCATCATCAAATTTTCATGAGCCATAGGGGTAGAGTTTTGGATCATGAGAAAATAATGTATTTCAAAATGTGCATGTGTGTATGAAATTTTCAGATGACTTTTCAGCAAGACAACTAAATCTTCCAAACCTGCAAGGTGAAAGTTGGGGCAGTTTCCTTAGCAACCCTCCCCAAGTCTTTCCATGCAGCTGTAATCAACCAGCAATAAGGACCATTCTTTTTTTTTTTTTTTTGTGGGTACCGGGGGGTCGACCTCAGGACCTCGTGTGCTGGCAGGCGCCCGTGCCGCTGAGTGATATCACCGGCCCCTTTTTCGTATGTGGGTTCCAGGAGTTGAACTCAGGCCCTCGCGCTTGCTGGGCAGGCGCTTAAGCCGCTGAGCCATCTCACCAGCCCTAAGGACCATTCTTGAGTGAAGAAAAGCCATGGAACGTTAATATAAAAAGTCAAGAATAAAGAAAAATAAAGTTAGATAAAGTTTGCTTCAAATTAAGAATCACACAATATAAAAGTATCCAAATTGTGTGATAATTTCCTCTGAAAATCAGTAATACTAGAAAGTAAACCTGAAGGAGTACCAGCAAATGTAAGATGATGCTGTGCAAATATCAGTCTTTGCTCTGTAGGTAATAAGAGCAGCATGGACAATTTCCTAATTGAACATTTTATGAGATTCACCTAGCCTCCCCAAACCAGTAGCTGATCAAATTAAAACTATTTGCCAAGGTCAGGTAGGCATCAACTGACATAAAATGGGGATGTGGAACCAAGTGGTTTTATTACAAAATTTGGCTTTTCATTCTACTTATTCCTCAAATCCTGTATGATTTTTCCAATCCAATATAACCAGTGTAATCACAAAATTCTATCTGGAAGATAAGAATCCAGGCTCTGAGGGGGAGGAATAAAAAGTATCCACTCAGTAAACTTGGATGGAAAGAAATCAGGAATAATTCATACGTTTACCGTGAAGACTCCTCCCATCTGTTTTACCTCTTAAATTCAGAGAACTTTTAAAGTACCAAATGACACTTTCAGCTCTTTGAAATATCATCTTTAAAGAAACAGTTGAATCATTCTCCATACAACACCAAGCCTCCTAAAAGTACCTCTATTTATGTGGCAGGACACTCATATTGTGAGCGTGACAACTCAAAGGATCTAGAATTTTACAAAGAAGTTACATAAATAGGAATCTCAAACAAAATCTCTTCTATCCCATCAAGAACAAAAATTAACTCTGGAAAAGCTATGCTGGCACTGAGACTTGTTAAAGAATGTAGTTCAGACGCATTATATTTCCCATCTACCGTCATATAGCACAGCAGCTACGCAGCCATCAGTACAATAAAAACATTTTGAGTGCAGCCAGAATATTTGGAAAAGACCACATCTAGGAAGGGCACCAATACCTGTTAAACACGTATTCAGCGGTAGAATGCAAAAAAGCTCCACAGTGAAATGCTTTCTGGATCACAATCTTTTAATAATGTCTTAAAATATTATTTTAGGTACACCAGCGAGTGTTTCAAATTAAATCTGGGTTTCATTAAACTACTGAGCAATCCCTCCGTTGCCCTGTGCCCCGACCCTCCTTTGGAACCGCCGTGAGGGACAGTGTGAAGCCGCGGTTCTGTGAGACCACGACGCTCCAAAAACGTTTTTCCTAGGAAAAAAACCCCAGTGCGACAAAGACAATAACCACACAGCTTAAGTTCAACCTGTACGTCAAGTCTAAAACACAAGTTCACCTCCTTCATGGCTGATTTCCACGGCCAATGTTTCTTTAACAGAAAGTGTTCTAAGGAGCAAGGTTATTTACTTATCCCAAGTCCCTGCGAATCCACCAAGGACTATGATCTAGATGAGGCGCAGCAATGAATTTTTCAAAGGGTGAAAGTGCACATCTCTACTATTCAAAAGGCCCAAAAGGGATGGAGAGGGTGAGTGAAACTTTGCCGTTTTGCCACTTTTAGAATTCTTTTATCTTTTTTCTTTCCTTCAAAATGAGCATCATTCACTGCCCGAGGGCCCTCACTGCACAGTAAAAGATGAGCGATTCTAAGTGGTAAGCATTAGTCTAAAATTAACAGAAACAAGAAAGAAATTGTAAAAATAAATATGTAAGTCCATTACCTTTCTACCCCCAACTCTACTTCATGTAGTGAGAGGGGAAACGAACGAAGACTTCAGGGTGAGGTCAGGCCTCCCGACAGCACCGGCGACTGTAGGAGTGTGGCCCTGGACAGCGCAGTGCTGGCTTTTCTTGAAGTCCTATATGAGGTGCTGACTTTTGAAATACTATGTCAAATTCTCTATGTGGGATACTTTTAAATTTTTCTCTATAAGTCATATGACTACCTTAGACATGAGAGCCCATGCATAGTTCTAGTAGGCACTGAAGTTAGTTTACTGATTTATTGTTATTTCGGGTGCTGGGGAAGAACCCAGGGCCTTGTGTATATTAGGCAAGTGCAGTAACACCACTGAGCCACGCCCTGAAACCCTGTAGAGAGACTCCTTTAGACACCGGCACTACAAAGTCACAGGCCCCCCCCACACAAGGAAAACACTCAGAAGTTCCCCCAAGCACTCACACACATCCATGTAACTTTGGGCCACTCTGTCTCTTTCTGGAGTCTCTCTGGGCTACAGTCCTTACTCGGCCATCATTTCTTTTGTGCGGTCCTGGCCATGGGTCACAACAGCAGGTCAATCCTCAGAGAGGAGCTCCTTATCTCTGGCTCTGTGGGGCTTGGCAGTGACAACCTCAGGACCTTGCGCGCCAGCAGGTGCTTGTGCCGCTGAGTGGTATCACTGGCCCTTTTTTTCCTTTATGTGGGTACCGGCAGTCGAACTCAGGACCTCGCGCTTGCCAGGAAGGCGCTTATGCTGCTGAGCTATCTCACTGGCCCTGTTTGTTACGCTACCAGTTAGAACTTTCGTGGGTCACTGCTGTTGCGGGAAGTTGAAAAGGAAAACAAAAAATAAAAAAATAAAAAATAAAAACAAAGGAAATGGAGATAAAAGGGTCTCTAAGATTTAGGGGAATCACCTGGTTCTTCATGGAGATAACATGGAATGAGTCTGAAGAATCAGGGTTGGCATGATCTTACTTGTTACGTGTAAAGACTGGAGTCTTGATTGTGTATTTACTATAAAAAAACTATAGTTTTTACTTTTCTACATATATTATTTATTACTTCTTAGTCTTATTTTATTCACTGCATTTTATTTTCTAAAAAACAATTGCTCGGTTTGCAAACTAGCCAACATTGATGTAAATTTTCTTCTCTCCTCTTTCTCTGTCTCTCTCTGCTAGAAATCAAACCTAGGGCCTCATACATGCTAGGCAAGCACTTTATCACTGATCCAGCACAATACTAATTTTCTAATCTTGCCATAGTTTACCAATGGCCAAATCTACTTAGCACTGGCAAAAGGAAATGAAAAACATCAAACCCTTTCATTCTTGTGATAACTTTAATTCTGATCAGATCCAACAGACAGCAGTGATGTTATAAATGATAGTTTAAAACATTCTCATTATGTGCAGGATTAGCACCTCAGAAAGATGTCATCCACAATAATTATCTCAGTACTTGGATAAATAATATAAAATTTTTGACATGATTAATTGGATAAAAGAGCACCAGGCAAATACAACAAGAAATTCAGCTGAAAATATTTCCCGTTTCAAAAATGCATAGCCTCTCATTTCCAAAAATATTATAATCATCAAATAGATTAGCAATGTACCAAGAAGGGGTCTGTCCAAATTAGCTAAATGGGTTTAGCTAATGGGTTTACATGTTATATAAAACTCACTACTGTGTGTTTGTTTTCCATTTTTAAATATTCCTTTAGATGGGGGGGTTAGTTTCATTTTCTATTGCCTCATGTTCCCTTTCTTTCACTTCTAATAAGTGATTCTAGCTGTTTTTGCCCTCTTTAACTGTGCCTTCAAACAGCCATTTTTATTCTTATTTGTGGCTTTTTTCTATTTTTTCCTACTAACCTCACTTTGGAGGTAATAAAGAATGAAAAGTATGAGGAGAAGGCTCTCACTGTTTTTTTCACTGTCTTTTGTGATCCAAATTAAATTTTTAAGCCCCACCCCTCACAGACAAACCAACACTGATTATTTTAAGTTAAGGACATTGTGGATGCTTTAGACTTTGAAATACATCTATTTTTTTTCTGTCCCTTTACTTTTGCTTGAGTTTTTTTGGTGTATGCCTATCCCCCCCTCCCACACCGCCCCTGCCAAATGCCTACTGGAGGATGGACAGTGTTTTTAGGTGTTTGTGATTCATCGGTGAATTATGTAGAACAAGGTTGTTCCCCTCCTGGATGCTGGTGATGGTAGCAGAAAAGGCAGCAGGGAAGGAGGCTTGACAGTGTGCGTGTGTGTGGAGCAATCTTAAACTCTGTATTTATGAAGGGTGGCCTCTTTGCTTGGGTGACATTTGAGCAGTGGCTTGGAGGGGTAAGCGAGTGAGCCCCAAGACTGCCTGGCAGAAAGCATTCCAAACAAGAGAGTGGTTAGCACAGAAGACTCCAGGCAGAATGAAAGTAGAAGCTGAATGCACTTCCAGAACACACCTAATGGCCTATTTTACTCATCATTTCACTCCACAGTATTAGCTTGCTTACAAGTAAAGAGATTTGTATTTGTTAATTTTTTTTTGTGGGTACCGGGGGTCAAACTCAGGACCTCATGTGCCAGTAGGCGCCTGTGCTACTGAGCGATATCACTGGCCCTTTTCTTGTATGTGGGTACTGGGAGTCAAACTCAGGATCTCACGCTTGCCGGGCAGGCGCTTATGCCACTGAGCCATCTCACCGGTCCCCTGTATTTGTTAATTTTTTAAACGACAATTCAATTATACAAAACCCAAATACCTGGGACACTCACAAATCCAGAGCATGCATGAGAACTTATGGGGGCCAAAGGGAGAAATGGCCTCTGAGAAGCCAAAATACGAAGAGGCCTCAAGGCTTGCTTTGGGGCTTTTATATAAAATGTGATAAAGCTGGTTACCTGGTATCCAAGCTTTTAACTTATACAAAGAAGGCTCTGAAGGGAACTTCCAGCAGAGGGTACCTTAGAGGCTCTGCCCACTTGATCTATGCCTTGCATAAAAAGGGACAGCAGCCCCGCCAGCCAGGGTCAGCAGGATGCATGAAAGCCCAGAGGTGGTACTCCTGGAAGCTGCACCCAGTGAGTGGGGGCGGAGAACCCACGACCCTGAGGGGCCTGACAATGTGAGCCAGGAACACTTTCAGTCTTACAGTGATATCTACACCCTCTTCCCCAAAGCCTGATAGCAGTGGACTCCATCAGAGGAGCTGGAAAGGAAGGATTTTAGAAAATTGTAACTCAAACTCATTACAAAAATTTTAAAGTGTTGTTAATTGAAGAAGATGGAGATGTCCAGAAAATGTGTCTAGGAAATCTCATTCCCAGAGAATCCCAAATAGGGGAGGGGAGATCTTTTGGCATCAATCAAGGTGATGGTCAAAAGACTTGAAAGCTAAAAACCTTTCACAAAGGAGTCTATATGGATGGTCTGGTTAGTCATTGCTACTAAACTTTCTCATCATTGTGCTATTTTCTTACATGTGAATGTGTTTTATTGTGAGAACCAAGATGCAGGAAAAATCTGAAGTCAGATATAATAGGCAATAAATTAATTTACAGAGATTATAAAAACTTTTTTTTTTTAAATAGCACAGTGGATTGAACCCAGGGCCTTACCACTGAGCTACATCCCCAGACCTTTATAAATATTTTATTTTGAGATAGGGTTTCACTTTAGTTGCCCAGGTTAGGCTCCAATTTGTGATCCTCTTGCCTCAGCCTCCCAGAGTGCATATTTTTAGATTATAAAAATATTTTAATAAAAAAGCATTTGCCAGGTTTTTTGTTAGGCAAACACTCTGCAGTTCTGTCATTTGTCATCTTTATGAAATCCGTCACCACAAATTATGTTTCTTTTTCCCCTGGCTGACTTTTTTTTTCTTTTAATTTAGAAAACTTTGTCCTCACAACTTTCTCGGCCAAAGCCCATCACATACAGGAAATTACAACAGTACTCTGTGTTACCGTAACACAGCAGTAATTACTCAATTCATGAAATAAGCCTCAACTCCAGAAGATGCCCAAAGCTGAAGAATTAGAAATTAATTCCAGGCATATGGAGATACAGTATAGAAGATGTTACATAGTCATAGTACTAAAATTAGCATTTGCCATGTGTAAATGCATTTTTCATTACGCCAGCAATGATCAGATATGCAAACAGCTGCTGAATGCACGGAGAGGTCTTTAATGTTTTGCCTCCTCTCCTTGCTACATGTGACAGAAAAGCGGTCAGAAAACCCTGGTCTCAACTGCCCCAGCAGCAAGGCCACACTGTGTGTTAGGAGAGATGGCTGAGGAAATGCTTCTCCAAAGGCTCCTGGAAACACTCAGTGCTGAGCTTATGTTACATTTTTTAAAGATGGTTGGAGTGGAAAACATTGCCTATTAAAAAATAACCAATCATGGGGCCGGTGAGATGGCTCAGCGGGGTAAGCGCCTGCCTGGCAAGCGCGAGGGCCTGAGTTCGACTCCCGGATCCCACATACGAAGAAAGGGCCAGTGATATCGCTCAGCGGCACAGGCGCCTGCTGGCATGCAAGGTCCTGAGGTCGACCTGCGGTACCCACAAAAAAAAAAAAAAAAAAAATCAGCTTTGCTGTCACTTCTGCGGTGTCTGGATGTGGCAAGTAGGCTTGTTGGAAGGGTGGGCAACAGGGCTTATCTGCACTCATTCTTCTGACTGAAATAAAATAAAATTCCTCAACCTTCTTCAACTCCTGTCTTCAGGATCGGCGCAAATATGCCAAATCTGACTCCTCAAAAACGTTTTCAATATATTTTCTTTAGCTTGAAAAGTCCAAAACAAAAACTTATATAGACATCAAAGAACATCTAGGAAAACCCAAACCAAGGGAAAAAAAACTGTGTGCTGGGGGGAAGAAAACAGCACATTGTTTTTTTAAAAGCTGCAATTAGAATTTAATAAGAATAAAGTTACAAAGTGAAGTTGATTGTAGTAGAGAAGTCAGGCACCAACCTTTTGTTGACAAAATAGAACTGTAGTTAGATGACAAAAAATCTGAAATAACTGCTTTGAAAGAGAAAATCTGAAGGCAGACCCTTTTAGAACTACGTACTACTTACCATCACAACTGCCTATGATTTTATGTGACAATCAAAACTGTGGAATAACAGAAGCCAGGCAAACTTATATCAAAGAAAAACATTTTGTATGCTTTGGAGGCTTCTTAAATTATTGCAGATAACATATGAGTCTAAATGGACTAGAGATAAAAGTGTTTTAGTACTGCTGCCAAGATTTTTTTGCAGTAGCATGACTGTACTGGGAAGATCACTGAATATGCTATTCTCAAACTGCTACTACTTCTTCTTTTTTTTTTTTTTTTTTGTGGGTACCAGGGGTCGAACTCAGGACCTCGCGCTTCCAGGTAGGCGCTTATGCCGCTGAGCTATCTCACCGGCCCCAAACTGCTACTTCTTGTGACTCAATATTCTTTGCTTTCACGGCGATAATGATGACCATTAATTCAGGAAACTATGATGCCAAAGACTGTAGCTCATACAAGAGCACAGTTTTGTTTTGATGCTCATGTGGTTCTGCTATGTTTTTATTCAGACATTTTTAGATATTTAGTCATTCCATGAAGGTCTTATAAAATATTTGTGTGGGAGTAGAGAAAGGAAAAGGAAGATAAAGGAATAAATTAAGTACATGATAGGGGAAGTAAAGGTTTCATTTCAAGTTCAAAAACAGAAATTTTAGCCTTAAGTCACAAAACAATAATAAGTGAAAGTTAACTCACATACCAAATGAGATGTGGGGAGGGCAAATAATTATTTTATGTATGAAATTTTCCTTTGAGAAATTTTTCCTATTTTATAATGCAATGTTCTATAACCTTCTAAAAACAGAGACTTTGGTGTCCAACAGTCCTGTGTTGAATTTCTAGTTCAGCTATTTAATAAATGTATACATCTAGGAAAATTAGATAAGCTTGCAAAATCACAGTATCCTTATTTGTTCATAGATTATTCTGAGAATTAATTTTTGAAATGGATATAAATCACACTCTGCACTCTTATAATGCAGAGGGCATTCCTATTCCCTAATCTTTCTTCATGGTACAGTGTTTGCCCTTAATATGTTGCTTTAATTGACTTTTTAAAATGTTTCTATATTTCTCTAATGCATACATCCTTTCAAATGGACCTTCTAAATTCTTTCTAGATTTATCAGCTGTTGTTTATAATGTTTATAATTTGGAGCATTATCCAGTTTTACTTGCACTAGAAGCTTCTGGAACAATTACTCTGCTGCCTGAATTAAATGGCCTGCATATTTTCCCAACAAACTCAGGAAGTCAAGATTTTGTAATCTTTGGAAACAGGCCAATCCAATAACTCTATTTTCATAAGGTATCCTGAAGAATAACCCAAGGTAGACTATCTTAAAAAAATATGTAACTATCTTAAAAGCCAAAATACTACAATTAAGACCTCTTAGACTTGACTGTTCCACAGTCAGCCAGGGTGGAGTCTGGGTTTTTAAACTTACTTTGCGTTAACAGGATTGCGAAAGGTCAGGTTGGCCAGGGCCAGGCCAGCAGCTTCTCTGACCTCTTCGTTGTCACTTTTGAGCAAGTGCACTAACTGTGGAATCCCTACAGATAAAGAAAGGTAAAAATGTGACGCCAGAGTCTTTGCACGCTAGAATAGGATAATCGTAAAAGGTTCAAAGTGTTTGTTTCCAGATTGCTTACCCTGAGTGTTGAAAAAATCTCTGCTGCTCGTATTCTCACACATTGCCGCAATAGCTTGGGAAGCAGCGATTTTAGTTCCATCACTTTCAGAACCCAAAAGCGCTACAAGGTACTTTTCAACCTCTTGTTTATGAAAAAGTTCTCTATTTTCAGCTTTTGTAAACCAAAAGGAAAAAAAAAAAATCAGAATTTGGCTTCAGATACTTTAAGTATTACTACTTACCCATCCAAAGTGTCACAGGACTACAAACCATTCGTTAGCTTGGGTGCCAGAGACTAAATAAAATACAAACCTCTTAATCTTTAGAACACAGTGAAAATGCACCAGGAGTTGTGGATGCTGTATTTTCTTCTTCCCTTACGTGATATATATCAATACTGTGGAAAATTCTATAATAAGGAGGAAGCAATGTTCCAGACTTAGTAAGCACTTTAAACACCAATCCCGTGCTGACATGGCACTGAACACGCAATCTCCTCACTGAGAACAAAGCCTGTTTATTTGGTCATTTTAAATACAAAACGCAGTATTCGAAGAATGTCTGCAGCATAGGAACTGGTGAGCTAAAGGCCCCAGGCTTCAAGAGGAGAGGAGAGTGAAAGAGAAAGCAGAAATGAATAGTAAGTATAATTCTGGTAATTTATATTACAACCTCTACATGTGCAACTAATTAATTGCTTATATATATATATATATATATATTATATATACATATTTTTTAAAATTAACTCATTTTTACCCAGAAATATTTGCAGAATAATAGTGACTAGGTTTCCATTTTAAAGTTAAGATGTGATTTCTCCCTTCCTTTAATAATGATTATGAAAAATCGTCCTCTTCCACAGAAGCGGTATCACTCTTAGGCGGCACCACATATATGAGTACTCAGGGCTCTGGTTCATCTGATGCACCGATGTACAGCAAGGAATCCGGCCAAAGTGGCATACACTAAGTTTCTAATGTTGCTGTTCATTCCTCTTAAACCAATCACGAACCATGTCCTGTAATCCTACGGCTTTAATCCCCGGCCCCTTTCACTTAACATTAACAGTCAGGCAGGTCAGAACTGTGCTTCGATAAAAAACTGCGATTAATATTTAAATCTCAAGGAGGTGGCTCCTAACACGTTTTAAAATACATGTACAGTATTCTTTTTAGTTTTCACTGAAAAAATATCAAACCTTTCCAGAGTCTCTGATCTAAAATGCTTAGATGTATTATTAAGGCTTCCCTGATGGCTCTAAATAAAATTTTTTAAACAGAACACTCAGTGCAGATTCTATCAGGAAAATTGGTCAAAATACAGTAGTACAATTGTGATCAAAATGTACAGTGAATGTTTAAAAACTTTCTTACAGTAAAAGGGAGACTGCTATTAGTTTCCCTCAAAATAACACCCCTCCACATTTCGAACACACTTCTTCCCATCGTGCTTGCCACTCTCTGAAGCCATTCTGAAAGTCTCCTTTTCCTTATGAAGCATGAGCAGAAATACATGAAGTGATGCTGATGAGTGCTGCACAACGGAAACGGAGGCCAGTGAAGGCCACTGTGTGCCCTCTCCTCCTCACTCACTAGGTACAGCATTGCAGCTTTCCCCAGAACAACCATGGAAGGGAAATGTGAATCAATTCAGGACACAGAGGCAGTCACGACAGCCCAACTAGAGACACTTCCCGAAAAGGACTTCTGTAACTGCTTCAGAAAGTGGCAAGAGTGATGGGGTAAGTGTATTCCAGGCGAGGAGGAGTACTTTGAGGGGGATTAATTGCAATGTGTCTTGTTCTGTAATGAATTTTTAAAATTTAAATGTTTATCATATTTTTATCATAACTTGTAATTAATTTGAAAAGGCTTACTTTGGAATGTGTAATTGTTACAGTCACAAAAAAGCAGTATGTATGCAATTATTGGAAAGAATTTTTTTCCGTGATTTAAGTAAGTACTGTGGGCAATTATTTCCTCAACCCTGTCGGGAATGTTCTCAAAATCCAGCTGTGTTCACCAAACCTCAAAAGTGTGGACCGCAGCATGTCTGTAATAGACTTAAAAGACGAATTAACATGTTAACAAAGTACTTTCAATCCCTACACCAAGAAGTAAAGTATCTGTGCTTTAGTTACACAGATAATAAAGATGGCAAGATAGTTACGCTACTAACAGAGCAAGGTGCTTTAAAAATAATAATTGTTCAGTATCGCTAAAATAAAAAGCATGAGGTTCTGCTGCTAAAATGAGTCTGCCGGCAATGATGCTTTTCTTTACCCATTCTCGAAAGTGGCCATTACGCCACTTTTCTCCTGCTGAGATGTCAATGCCAGTTCACAAACCTGACGGCAACATGGTAATTAACACCCACCCTCTCGTACTGGTACCAGGTTGAAGGCACACTGACTGGGGCTTTTCACCACAGGGAACGCACGCTATTAACTTCATCCCACAAGCAATGTGTGGTGTGTTTCAACTGTTTCTGTCATACAATAACAATGGATCCTATAAAAAAAATTCTTATGATAGAAGATAAAAAAAACAGTTGCAAGTGATAGCTACACTGTTTTTACCAATAGTATAAGAAGCAATGTGTCTGCTAACCTAATTTCTAACTGGAAACATTTTAAAACTTCTTCAGGATTACTTTCAATATAGAAATATTAGGAAATAATTTCATTAAATTTTAGAGTTTACTATGATAACTAATGTAAAAACAATGTCTAGCTAAGCTGTCTGGGATCTGGGAGACGGGCCCAGGCAGGCCGATAACACAAAAAGTAGACAAGAGGTACAAGTAGGACCTGAAACAGAGGCAGAGTCTACAATCATGCAGGGAGAAGAGGTGGCCACTGTAGATCAGGCCAGGTAAAAAGAGTTAAGCAGCAGTAAATAAATGAACAAACAAGAGAATAATGAGACAGATAAAAATGATGTTCACTTATGCTCTAGTGCTGGCCCTAGGGACGTTAGTTCTGACGCAGTACTGTATTGAGTTCTGATCAGAAATGAACAGTTTTGCCCACAATTGTTATAGCTAAGGTGAAAAGTTTGAAACAGAGAGAATTTCTCAAAGCCCCATGCTTCCAATCAGAAAAGGGTATTCTTAAGGACTTATGGGGATGTGTGGACAGAGAAAGCTTGAATTTTATGGAATCATGTATCTTTCTAGAGGTCTCAAGAATCACGCTTTCAGGTCTAGTATCTCCTAAGCACAAGAAAACTGAATCATCCAGGCACCCACTGGATTGGAAGATCCATCTGACATACTTTTTCGATGCGTCTACAGTCTCCAAAGATAGAATAAGTTTAGGAAAGAAAGAGACAAGGCTTAAAAGGATGGAAGGAGGATGCTAGTTAAATAATATGAATTATAAAAATGTAAGCTTTGTGGCTGGAGATGTAGCTCAGTGGTACAGTGCTTGCCTAGCATGTTCAACACCCTGAGTTTGACCCCCAACATTGCCTCCCCAAGCTTTTACAGTTGTAGATGAAACCTGCAGGACAATGGTGAAGCTGTCTTGTAACACAGATGGGTAGTTGGTTGCACGATGGTAGGGTTAAATCTCTCCCCTCAGGAAACAGAAGTTCTGCTGAGCAACAGCAGTTCATCTCGGTGCTGTGCCTGTTTGGTACAGTATTTCATAGCAGCAGAGTTAGAATATTTTAGTTCATGCATATTGCTTTAATTTCTCACAGTAGGGATAGATGAAAGTCTAGTGTGAAGAAATTGTTAACATATTTAAAGCAGAGTAGGCTATACTACGATAGGTCATGAAAAAGTATATTTTTTAAATTTCTTAGGGCCAGAAAGAGAAATTAGATATTTATTTTATTGATACCTTGAAGAGAAATGGAATTAGTAAATTTGATTTTCCTTCTAAATCTAGCCATTTGAAGAGCATGCAAATAGGTCAAAATAGTATTTCCAAATTTGCAACTAATTCTCAAAAATATCCTAGAAAGAGATAATGGCAGAAAAGACAGGGAATCAGCAACAGGAAAATAAGGCAATGGCAGCAATAAGTCAATACCTATCAGTAATGACTCTCAATGTGAATGGTCTCAATTCCCCAATCAAAAGACACAAACTGGCAGAATAGATGAAAAAACAAAATCCGATGTTATTCTGTATACAAGAAACACATTTAACCCACAAAGAAACTCATACACTAAAAATCAAAGGATGGAAAACAATATTCCATGAAATGGAAACTCAGGAAAAAAAATCAAGTGTAGCTATCTTGTATTCAGACAAGTGGACTTCAAGCCAAACTGATCAAAGGAGGCAAAGAAGGTCACTACATATTGGTTAAGAGAACAATCTAATGGGAAGAGATAACAATGATTAATGTATATGCACTGAACCATGGCACACCCAACTTCATAAAACAAGTACTACTGGGCATAAAAGATCAGATAAACATAAACAATTATAGTGGTGGACCTCAGTACCCCACTAATTTGATCACAAATAGATCAAGTACACACACACACACAAAAAAAAATCAACAAATAAATGTCAGAGTTGAACCAAACCTTCAAACAAATGGACTTTGTAGATATCTACAGAGTGATCTACTCAACTGGAACAGAATACACATTCCTCTTGGCAGCACACAGAACTTTCTCCAAAATAGATCACATGCCAGACGATAAAGCAATCCTAAGTAAATGCAAAAGAATCGAAATTATTATGCATATTATTAGATCATAGCACAGTGAAACTAGAAATCAATGATAAAAGAAAACACAGAATTAATGCAAATGCATCGAAACTAAACAATATACTCAAATAATCAATGAGTTACAGAAGAAATCAAGGAAGAAATAAGACACTTTCTAGAACTAAAAGATAACGCCAGTACAACATATCAGAGTTTATGGAACACAGTGAAAGCAGTCTTAAGAAGGAAATTTATAGCTATCATGGCCCACATAACAAAAACAGAGTGAATCCAAATAAATAACCTAATGATGCACCTCAAAGTCCTAGGAAAACAACAACAATCCAAAGCCAACACTAATGCAGGGAAGGAAATTATAAAAATCAGAGCAGAAATCAGTGAAATGGAGCCACAAATATACAAAGAATCAATGAATCAAAAAGTAGGTTCTTTGAAAGAATAAACAAAACAGGCAAACCCTTCACCGATCCAACTAAAAAAAGGAGATAAAAGAGCCAAGTCAATGCAATTAGAAATGAAAAAGTTGGAATCACAACAGACACAACTGAAATCAAGATTATTAACAACTACTTTGCAAACCTGTATGCCAATAAATTGGAAAATTAAAAAATTGGATATATATATCTATAGATATATAGATATATATATTCAAAACTGAACCAAGAAGATTTAAAAACTCTGAATAATCCAATAACAGGGAATAAAATTGAAGCAGCAATAAAAACTTACCAAGGAAAGTCCAGGTCCAGATGGATTCACTGCTGAGTGAAAACTTCAGAGATGATCTAATGCCAATACTCTTCCAGCTCTTTAATGAAATCAAAAGGGAAGGAGTACTCCCAAAGTCACTCCTTGAAGTCGGTATTACCCTAATTCCAAAACCAGATAAGGACCCAACCCCCCAGAAAGAACTATAGACCAATCTTTTTAATGACTACAGATTCAAAATCCTCAACAAGATACTGGCTAACAGAATGCAAAAAAATCATCAAAAAGATCATACGTCATGACCAACAGGCTTTATCCCAGGGATGTAAGGATGATTCAACATAAGCAAATCAGTAAATGTAATATGTCACATAAACAGAAGCAAGAACAAAAATCACATGATTATCTCAATAGACACAGAAAAAGGCTTTGACAAAATCCAACATCTGTTCATGATTAAAAAACTTAATAACATAGGTATAGATGAACCTTATCTCAATCTGATACAAGCCATTTATGACAAACCTATTGCCAACATAATATTAAATGGAGAAAAACTGAAAGCTTTCCCTCTAAAATCAGGAATGAGACAAAGATGTCCACTATTACTACTCCTGTTTAACACAGTATTCCAAACATTAGCAAGAACAATTAGGCAAGAAAAATAAATAATAGGGATATGTACAGAAAAAGAAGTCGTCAAACTATTATCTGAGGTGACATGATCTTCTACACGGAAGACCCAAAAAATTCCACCAAAAATTCCTATAATTAATGACCTATAATTCCTATAATTAATTCAACGATGTAGCAAGATACAAAATTAACACACAAAAATCAATAGTATTCCTGTACACCAATATTGAATCCACTGAGAGAGTAGGAAATTGACAATAGCACCAAGAAAAATTAAATACTCAGGAGTTAACCTAACTAAGGAAGTAAAAGAGCTCTACAACAAAAACTGAAAAAGGAAATCAAAGAGGACATCAGAAAATGGAAAAATATCCCTCGTTCCTGGATAGGCAGAACCAATATAGTCATAATGACCATTCTTCCAAAATTGATACACAAATATAAAGCAATCCCAATTAAAACACCAACAGCATTCTTCACAGACATGGAAAAAATCCTCAAATTCATACAGAACCAGAAGAGACCCAGATAACAAAAGCAATCCGGGGTAAAAAGAGCAAAGCAGGAGGCATTATAATCCCAGACTTGAAGTTATATTACAAAGCTACAATGATAAAAACAGCATGGGGCTGGCACAAAAACAGACAGCATATAGGATGCAGAAACAACCCCAAGCACATTCAGGTATTTGATCTTTGACAAAGGGGCCAAAAACATATACTGGTGGAAAGATTGCCTCTTTAATAAATGGTGTTGGGAACACTGGCTATCCACACATGCAGACCGTGGAATCTAGACCTGTATACCTTGTCACCATATACTAAACTAAAATAAAAATGAAACAAAGAACTAAATGTTAAAACAGAAACAATCTGCTGGAAGATAAAATAGGTAAAACTCTTGAAATCATAGACAGAGGCAAGGACTTTCTAAACAGAACCCCAGTTGTACAGAAAATAGTACTAAGAGTCAATAAATGGGATCACGTCAAAGTAAAAATCATCTGCATAGCAAAAGAAACAATCAACAAAGTGAAAAGAAAACCTACAGGATGGGAAAAGTTTCTTTTTTTCTTTTTCCAGAGATTCCTCAAATAGAGAACTAGTATCTAGAATACATAAAGAACTAAAAGAAAAAAAATTAGACTTCACAAAATAAAAGACCTAATTAAAAAAATGGGCAAGTGAAATGAATAGACACCTCATGAAAGAAGTACAAATAGCCAGTACATACACGAAGAAATGCTCACATCTCTGGTCATCAGAGAAATGAAAATTAAAACAACACAGAGATTCCATCTTACCCCAGTAAGAATGGTCATCATCAAAAAATCAAATACAGTAATAACAAATGCTGGAAAAGCTCTGGGGGAAAGGAACCCTTCTACATTGTTGGAGGAAATGTAAACTAGTAAAATCACTATGGAAATCAAAGATTCCTCAAAAAATTGAAACTAGAAATTCCACTTGACTCAGCCATTCTCCTATCCTCCTGGAAGAGTTAAAAACATCATATTACAGTGATTCATACATACATGTTTGTAGCAGCACAATTCATAATAGCTAAATCTTAGAAGCAGCTTATACATCCATCAATAGATGAATGGATAAAGAAAATGTGGTATTTACACACAATGGAGCACTGCTCTGCCATAAAGAAGAATAAACTTGAGTCATTTGTAGGAAAATGGATGCACCTTGAGACCGTAATGTTAAGTGAAATAAATCGGACACACAAGCTTAAATATGGTATGGTTCCTCTTATATGAGAAACCCAAAATAAAGAGCAAAATAAAAGATAAACAATAGGAAGTAGGGAGATGTTTCTCATTAGGAAGGGAATCAAGAGATGGATGCAGGAGCTGGTGAGATGGCTCAGTGGTGTAAGCGCCTGCCTGGCAAGTGCGAGGGCCCGAGTGCGACTCCCGGAACCCACATACGAAAAAAGGGGCTGGTGATATCGCTCAGTGGCACGGGCGCCTGCTGGCATGCAAGGACCTGAGGTCGACCCCCGGTACCCACAAAAAAAATAAAAAAAAAAAAAAAAAAAAAAGAGATGGATGCAGGAGGAGGGAGGCAAGGGAAAGGGGATGAAAAAGGAATTAAGATGTGTTATGTACATGTACCAACTCACACAAGGAATGTAAACATTATGTGCTACAAATGTACTACTAATAAAAAAGACAAGGATCCAAAAAAAAAAAAAAAAAAAAAAGACCCAAACAAATTTGCAACTAGACTAACAGCCTAAACCAGAACAAGTGAATACAAGATTATAGCCTAGTATAAATTATATGCTCCAGAATATAATGGAGAGCATCTGGAAAAGATTAAATTGATAACAAATGGCTATGTGATTGTATAAAATGGAAGAGTCTCTAATGCCAAGTCAGGCTGTCTAGACTAGATCCCGTTTATTCTGCTCTTAGAATTGTTAATTTGATGACCATGAATCCAGAAGAGATGGCATTTGGGTAGTTCATGAACTCCCTGAAATTACATGCAGAACTCTGTACCTATGAAAGGTTTGGGAAGGTTGCTCCTAGACCAGACTCTCAAAGAAATTCGAATCTCAAAAAGTTGAGTGTGACAGTGCAGTTGGATGTGCTTGGAAGCTGTCAGAAATACAGGCGGGAAATCAGAAGACACGTTGGAATTAGAAACAGATTTGAGATTCCATTCTTCCTTGCTGCTTATGAAACATTAGTCATAAGTAAGCTTGCTCAGGAAGATTTAAAAAAAAGTAAGACAGAGGACAGAGAGACAAGTTTAATGCTGAAATGGCAAGCAGAGTACAGGAAGCTGGTAAAGGAAAGTGTTGGTCTGATAATCAGAAGTCAGGAGAGAAGAGTATTATAGAAATCAAGGGATAACACAGTTTGAAGGAGGAGGGGACAATAAACAGTGGCTGCCATGTAGAGATCAAGTTTTAAAAGACTGAACATATATGTCTATGGACTTTAGTGTTAGGTGATCAACGTCAAATTCTACAAGGACTGCTTTGCAAATGAAGTCATAGGTAGTAGGTTAAGTGATGGGACGAGGAGGAGTTATTTCAAACTGATGAGCCTGGCAAAGAGGTTGGCTAAGAAGAGAAGGGAAAAAAAAAAAAAAGAAAAGAGATAAGAGGGCAAAGGCAAGAGAAGAAACAGATTTCCATAAGTCATCCAAGGTCAATAACTGTGGACCTCTCCAGATGTCCCACACTTCCTGATTAACTTCTTCCTACATAACCAATAGGATCAGGAAAAGATGGAATGTTGATGCCATGATGCCACATTAGAGGAAAATCCCCTTATCATCCCAAACTAGACTGAAGGATCCCACTGCCATCTCAGCCAATGGAAAAACAGGACAAGGACCCTGGGACCCCAGTCATTAGCACCAGGCCCTGGCAGAGCACACCACATTCCATGGTGAGCACTGGAAACTGGAATCGTGAAGACTGCATGATAGGTATGGAAGGAAGAAAATACTAGTGGCCTCAAAATAGTAAGTACTTCTTGGGAAAAAAGACTAAATGAGGCAAAAACAATCAAAAGTATAGTAGAAAATAACAGCTTCCTGATTTAGGAGAGAAAACAACACTGGAGATCAGAAGAATTTCCTGTGTAACAGAGAAAGGCAAGGGGGTACACATATGTTTTGGCAACAGTTTTGAACTCATATGATGAATAATTCTATCCAAATACAAGAAAAAAGCATCATATACATACAATAATAAAAGACAGGCTGACCTTAGACTGGGTCTCTACCAAAGCAAGGTCTGAAGATAGTTGAGGAGAAAATGTTATGACGAAGGATCCCAAACCCAGCTAAATTGTCATGACATGTTCGATATGTTTTGAACATATTCACAGATAATGTAACATCTCAAAACACACCACTGATGGATATTTCTAAAAATTTATTCTAATTGAAAAAAATACTGTGGTTTATTTGAGAAATTAATCAAAAATAAAATCTTAAGAATAGGTATACTATCATGAGAACTGATAATATACACTGAAATACACATATGCCAAAACATAAGTGTACCCCCTTGCCTTTCTCTGTTACACAGGAAATTCTTCTGATCTCCAGTGTTGTTTTCTCTCCTAAATCAGGAAGCTGTTATTTTCTACTATACTTTTGATCACTTGTGCAGATTGATCATTTTCTAGGCCTCAAAGAAAATGCAATACTACTCCCAAAGAAAAATTACATTTTCAAAACCACAAAGAAAAAGTATTGGAATTTAAAATGAAAGATGATGAGTTGCTGGTCTTAACTAGAAAAAGGGCCCCACTGCTCACCATAGGCCTTTTCCTTAAAAGACTGGTCCAATATATGCAGTGATCCATTAAAAATACTTGCTTCATAAGACTGAAATGGAAAACAATCATAATATAACCCATCTTTATATTATACAAAATGATGGTGCCTATTTTTAAAATACTGTTCATAAAAATAAGAGGAAGACTGGAAGAGGTAAGAGAATGATCACAGGATAGCCTGAGGACACACCATACTGGGACAGAGTAAATAAGAAAAGGATCCTTCAGTTTGGAGAAGTCGTAGTTGAAGGGCACATGATACCATCACAAATGACATGGATGAAAGGAATACAGATTTAGTCACTAGAGTCTAAAATAAAGACTGAGACATGATTTGAAGCTGGAATGTAGTTATTAGAACATAAGGAAGCAGAATCAGAAAACGTGAAGTGCCGGGAAGGACTTAGAGATTATTTGCTTGAATTACTTGTGTTACAGATAAAAAATAGATTGCAACAAATGATGCTAGCAAATCTGACACCTACATGCAAGAGAATAAAGTTGGATACTTTCCTTACACCATATACAAAAATTAACTCAAAGAAGATCAAAGACCTAAATGTAAGAACTAAAACTATAAAATTCGTGGAATAAGGAAGGGGCTTTATAACACTAAATTTGATGATACATACCAAAAGCAATGAAAGAAAAAAAAATAGATAAATTAGACTACGTCAAAGTGAAAAACTCATGTGCACCAAAAGACACAATCAGCAGAACGAAAATGCAACCCACAGGATGGGAGAAAATATTTGCCAATCATGTATTTGATAAGGGATTATATCCAGACTATATAAAGAACTCCTACGAATCAGTATAAAAAACAAACAAACAAGTAAACCAATTAAAAACAGGCAAAAGATGTGAGGAGACATTTCACCAAAAAAGATATACAAGTAGCTAATAAACAAATGAAAAGATCTCAGCATAACTAATCACCGGGAGAATGCAAATCAAAACCACAATGAGATACCACCTCACACTAAACACTGTAAGCAAGTGTAGGCTAGGATGTGGAGAAACAGGAACCCTTGTGTCTGTTGGTGGGAATAAAAAATGGTGCAACTGCTATGGGAAACAATATGGCAGCTCCTCAAAAACTTAAAAATAGAATTATCGTATGACCTAGCAATTCCACTTCCAGACACATACCTGCAGTGAACTGAAAGCACAGACTCAAAGAAATATTTTTTCACCCATGTTCATAGTAGCATTAGTCACAATATCCAAAAGGCAAAAGCAACCCAACTATCCATCAATGGCTGAGTGAATAAACAATACATAGGATATATATGTATATACACAATTAAATATATGTAATAGAATATTATACAGTATTAAAAAGCAAAAAAAATCCTGATACATGCTACAACATGGATGAACCTCCAGGACAGCATGCTACATGCTATATAGTCATAAAAGGACAAATACTGTATGATTCCAGGTACATAAAGTACCTACAGCACTCAAATTCAGATAGGAAATAGAACGGTGGTTGCTGGGAAGCTGTTGGGAGGTGAAGTGGGGAGTTACTGTTTCATTAGTATCAAATTTTAGTTCTGCCAGATGAGTTCTGTGAATCAATGGTGGCACAACCGTGGGAATGTATTTAACGCCACTGTCTGCACTTAAGATGGTTACAGTGGTCAATTTCATATTATAAATATTTTATCACAGTTTTTAAAAAGAATGAAACTCATTGCTTTTCCTTTGATCAAAACCTGCTCCTCCTTTTGACTTGCCCATTTCCGTGAGCTGTAACCCTTTTTCCCAGCTGTCCAAGTCAGACACCTGGCCTCACCCTAGGTATCGCCTTCTCCCACCCACACTGCAGAGTCTTCACCATGCGCCAAGAACTGCGCTGGTGCTTCTCCTTGCAGATGTCCAGAGCCACTCCATGTGTCACAGCACCTTCTTCATGTGTCTCTATTTCATCAACTTATCATGTAAAAACTATATGTCTTTTGACTTTTTTGCTACACCTAAATATTTGTCAAAATAGGAGGATGGAATATATTTTTAGAAATAATTTCTAACTGACACACACTAATGTACATATTTATGGATTCTATGTGACGCTTCAATACATGTGCATAATGTGTAATGATCGTACCAGGGTAACTGGCATATCTACCACCTCAGACATTGTGTGGAGAACATTTAAAATCCTTTCTATAAGCTATTTTGAAATATTCAATTATTGTTAGCCATAGTCATCCTGCTGTGCTATACAGAACTGCAGAAGTTATTTCTCCTTTCCAAATATATTCATGCACCTCCTAACTGCCCTCTCTCTACCTGCCCCCACCTCCATTCCCTTCCTAGGCTCTGGCAACCACTGTTCTATTCTCTATGAGATCAACTTTTCAGCTTCTGTATGTAAGTGAGAATGTTTGTCTTCCTGTTGGAGCAGCATCATTTCTCACTGAGCTTACTGCAGTAACCCCCTTCTTGGTCTTCTGTGTCTGGCACTTCCAGTCTCTTCTCCACTTTGCAGCAAAAACATTCTTTCTTTAAAAGTGAAAAGCTATAATGTTTTCTCCCCTAAGTCTCTTCAATGGCTCTTCTTTGCCATTAATTAACTTGGCTTATGATGCCCATTACCATTTGGTTCCTCACCATTTAAACAGTGTTAAGTCTGTTTTCTACTGCATTCTATATTCTCTAGCCATTCTCAACACCTTCAGTTCTGGAACTTTCCACATTCTGGTCTTCTTACACAACTTCCTTCTACACAACTGTTCCTTGTTGGAGAACGGCTGATTCCCTTCCATCCCTCCCAGACTGTCTTCACCCCACCAACTTTTATGATTCACTCTAGGCCCTAGATTATAAATCTGATCCCAGGAGACTTCTCTGACCCCAGTCTGCATTGGGTACCCTTCCAAGTGACCCTGTGTTTCTGTCATCGAGCACCCTTAATGCACTGGGTTTCCCCGTTTGCTTTCCTGTTCTAGCTTTATCATCAGAAATTGTGAGGTCAATAGGTCATGAATAAAATGAACTGGTAAATATGTCTGGAGAGACTGCAGTTCACGCATAGCCACATGACTAGTTCACTGCAGTGCCAATAGTAGAACTAGGATTGGAACAAAAACACCAAGAACGCTTGGTTCTGTGCTTTCTCATGCTATGTCACATATAGGTAAACGTAAAACTCACCACTAGGGCCGGTGAGATGGCTCAGCGGCTTAAGCGCCTGCCTGGCAAGCGCGAGGGCCCGAGTTCGACTCCCGGAACCCACATACGAAAAAGGGGCCGGTGATATCGCTCAGCGGCACGGGCGCCTGCTGGCGCGCGAGGTCCTGAGGTCGACCCCCCGGTACCCACAAAAAAAAAAAAACAAAAAACAAAAAAAAACTCACCACCCAAGAGGGGCTGGGACAGACCTAGAATGATCACAGAGAAGCCAAGATATGCAAGAACTTCAAGCTTGACATTGTCCGTGTTTTCCATTACATCTCACTTTGGGTCTCAATTAGCTAAGACTCTTGGAATAAAAGGAAAAAAGAACTGACCAGCGATGATAATGTCCAGGTTCCATTTGACAGAATACTAAATAAACCAACTTTTTCCAATAACAAAAACCTTAATTCACAGCCTTAGTTTAGATTTGGCATTGATAATGTAAGTCATAAGGCCCCTCGATGTGGACTGTGCAGCAGACAGTGAAATCCTGCTTGCTACATTAAAGCCTGGCTTTGAAGAAATCCAGTATGGGCTGAAAAAAATGTTTTCCACAATATACACATAGACATATATAAAGATGCAAACATATACATTTAGAACATAAGTCACTTAAAATAGGCAAAGCTGTCATCATTTATAAGAGTAGTGATACAGAAGGGGAAAAATAAAATCACATCTTTTTTTTTTTAATGTGGGTACCAGGAGTCGAACTCAGGACCTCGTGCTTGCCAGCAGGTGCTTGTGCCGCTGAGCAATATCACCAGCCCTTTTTTTCTTTTATGTGGGTTCTGGGAGTCAAACTCAGGACCTCGAGCTTGCGAGGCAGGCGCTTATGCTGCTGAGCTATCTCACTGGCCCAAAATCACATCTTTTATTAAACAAAATACTCCAAATATACATAAATTAAAGCTATAATTTCACCTCTAGTGCATGAGATGTACTTAATCTCTCATATCTTACAGATTTATGTCAACATAGCTTGTCACTGAAATGAAAATCGTATTATGTATATCGTATGAGCATATTATTTTTCATGGCTGTATAACATGGCACTACTAGACTCTTGCTGAAACTAGAAATTACCTTGTTGACCTCATTCTGAATGTGGGTTCTTGAAAACAACACAATGTATATTTTCTGTATTGTTCCAAACATAAAAGAAGTAAAAGCTTAAAACTTAATTTAAACATAGGATTCTAACTAAATCATATTTAGTTTATTTCATTCCCAAGAAATTTTTAACTCACTGGCAGTGGGATGAGTTTTGGCCTTAAGTAGTAAATATACTGTTGTTCTCCAAAGGTTAATAGCAAACTAGTACTCTAGTGTTTGCTAGTAGTAATCAAAATTAGGACTATCAGAGGAAAATGTATGGTTAATTTATATAAAATGATACATACAGTGATGAGCTGCTCTAGCAATTGCTTTTGCTGCATTCTTCTGAATGTCAGGAATTGAGCTTTCCGCAAATGCTAGGAGCCTTCTAAGCCCCCATGTCTGCTGAATCAGCACCATACTATCTGTATCTTCAAGGCAATTAGCCATCACCAAAAGTGCTTCTACATGAAGGTCATTCAGTTCCTAGTAATAAAAACAGAAACAACTTTAGAAAGTTGTAGTAAAAGAAATTTGCTCTTTGCAAATGTTAGTATGAAAGGAACGGAGATCAGTGAGAATATAATGTAATTCTATTGTGAGTGGGGCTCTAGGAAGCAAGAGTTCTATTTATCAATGCAACATCACTCTACTTAACCATCTGCCCCATTTTTGCTCATTTCTCTTACTCTAAAATATTTTAAATGGATAAAAATAATGTTATTGAGGAAATACCCATTAATGGTAGCCAAGGGGCATTGGTCATATAACCTTCTACCCAAAACAATTCTAAAATCTGGTGAACGTGCTTTTTGAAACAGCAGAGTAAAGCTGAAGGAAAACGTGTTTCTTAAAATCTGCAGCTGGTAGAAGAAAGCTTGTAGAGTTTGTGGGTTTGTTAATGGAGGAATCTCCCAAATCCCCACAGCAGTGGAAAACTGCAGCCTTGCCTAAACAGTTGGAGATTTCAGAGAGAAATCCTGAGAGTGGCAGAAGCACAGAAAGGACGATCCAGTGCCATGACATTCCTCTCAGTATTGCTCCTGCCCAAGAAACTGACTTCACCTCCAAAGTGCAACAAAGGGCTTGTACTCGTGGAATTCACGGGACCTCCCCGCTCCCCGTCATCCCAAAGCAGGTGACTTGGTGGAGTGCTGGAATGGTCCTTTGAAGACTCAGTTACAGCACCGGCCAGGTGGCCATACCTTGCAGGACTGAGGCGAGGTTCTCCACAAGGCTGTGTGTGCATCGAAGCAGTGTGTGGCATATGGTGCTGTTTCTCCCGAAGCTAGAATTCAGGAGTCCAAGGAGCAAGGAGTGGAAATGGAAGTAGCACCACTCATTTTATACCTACTGACTCACTAGTGAAATTGGCTTCGTGTGCTTGCAGTCGTATGATTTGCTGATCTAGAGCTCTTAATTCTAAAGGGAATACGTCCACCAAGAAACACAACAACGCCATCAGGGCTCCCAATGCAAGGGGAAATCAGACTGCAACTCCATAATGTCCGTAAGGAAGAAAGTTAGAGAACAAGAGATATCTTAGGGTGTCTCTTAGGACCACACTGTGTGGTTATAGCTAACGGAAATCCACAATGACCTAGGCCATGCAGGACTCCTAATGGCTCTCATCCTTCAGGAATAAAGGTTTGGGCCATCCTGCAATTAAAGGCCTGTGACCAGTGGAGATACTCACTGAGAACAAAGGGAATATGGAATAGGTAGTGAAAGAAGCTAGTTGTGACTATCAACTATAACCATGTGACCAGTTATAGAAATTAAGACTGTAATTATCATGAGTATTTCTTACTTTGTTATGTTTGTGTGTATGTATATTTATATATAAATAATATATATGTATATATTTTATGTACCCATTTATCATGGCATATGAGCCGTACTAACTTTGCAATTCATTTTGGTGAGTTTTGTATCACGGTATTTAAGTTCCTGCAGATCAGTGAGAAGAGTAAACATCACCCGAGAACTCTGTATCCTCTTCTAGGAAAAGAGTTAATGTATTTTTGGTTGGATGTAGGATAGTTGTATCATGTTAGGGATATGTATTATTTTGTCTTTCCCTTTCCTTAGAGATTAAATATGATTTAAGAGGATATGTATGTACTAAATGGATAAGAAATAAACTTCTAATGGTTGATTTTTATGTATCAACTTGGCTAGGCCACAGAACCGACATATTTGGTCAAACAATATTTAGATATTACTGTACAGATAACTTTTAGATGGGATTAATATTTAAATTAATAGGCTCTGGATAAAACAGATTACTCTTATAATGTAAGTGGGCCTCATCCAATCAGCTGAAGACCATAATAGAAAAACAATGACTTCCTGGAAATAGGGGAAACGCTGCCAGTAAATTGCCTTTTGGACTTGCTAGTTTTCCAAAACCGACTGAGCCAATTCCCTAATTATCCATTCTGTTTCTCTGAAGAACCCTCACTAATACAGAGTATGAGCAAAAATCTGAGTATAAATTATACTCAGATATATAATTATAATTATAATTATACTGACCATTAAACCATATATGCATGGAGGACACACCAGAGCCCTTCTAAGGCCCTTGAAGAGGGAGAGGCACTGGGTGGTATCTGTCACTTTACTGCTTTTCAAATAGGATGCCTTCCTCAAACCTGTGCAATTCAGCTGGCAGAGAGTGGAATGAAGCTTTACTGGCTTAAACGATCAGGAGATGAGAGCCAGAAGCTAAGAGATGAGCCACAAATTTAATGCCCAGAAGCAAGGGGACCAAAAATGTGAGCCCCCAAATCTAAGTTAAAACTTTTCCCATATCCATAGCTGACGTCAGAAACACTAGAGAGACCCCTGGAGTCAGGCTAAATAAAAACAGTAAAAAGAAAGCCTCAGAACAGAGCAGTGATACCAGCTGTGCATCCCTCAAGAAAGACAGAGAGTTTGCAGCTAATGGCCTATTTGAACAACATATTAACAATCCTCAGAACAATACAAAAGAATCTGGAATCACTAAAATGTATTATCTACAATGTTCATTTTGAACCAAAAATTACTAGACATGCAAAGAAACAGAACAGCATGAATCAAATGCTGGGGTGAAAAGGCAGTCACTAAAAACCTACTCCAGATAGGGTAAGTTATTGGAATAAACAGTTAAAGACTTTAAAGCATCTATTACAAATATGTTCAAGGAAGAAAGCTTAATGGATATGAAACTTAAAACTGAAAATTTAAGACTTGAAAAGCACTAAAAACAAAAATTCACCAGGTGTACTTAACATCAGATTAAAGACGGCAAAAGAATGAGAACTTGAATACACATCAAAAAAAATTTAAAAATTAAAGAAAAATGAACAGAACTTTAGAGTCTTACAAAATCATATCAAGCAGGACAACATAAGTATAACTGAACCCTAGAGGAACAGAAGAAGGGAAAAAATTATATAATGAATGAAATTCCCACATTTAGTGGAAAACATTACTGTACAGATCTAAGGATTTATGGATCCCAATCAAAGCATACAAATTATACAACTTTGCAATTTTGCAGAGCAAAAATGCAGAAAGCCAAAGATAAAGACAGAAATCTCAAAAATAGCAGCAAAAAAAACCAAAAACCAAAAAACCAAACCAAAACAAACAAACAAACAAAAAAACACCACCTTACATTTGGGAAGTAAGTAGTTCTTTCTTTTTTCCAGTGTGGTACCTGGATTGAAACCAGGGCCCTCACACATGCTAGGCAAGCACTTTACCACTGCACCACTTCCTCATCCCTTTAATGGCTGAATAATGATGTTCAGAAGAAATAGAAAAGTTCTAAATAGAAAAAGAAACATGCCAAACAGGAATTTCACAATAAACAAAAATATCTTCCTAACTGTGAGGGTAAAAGGAAAACATTTTAAAATAAAGTTAAAAACTGAGATAATTCATGCCAGCGTATCTGCACTATAAGAAATGCTAAGTGGAGCTCTTCAGACTGTAGGAAACTGCCTAAATGGCAAGCCGGATGCACAGGAAATAATGAACAACGCCAGAAACACTAAATATATAGGTAGATATAAAAAACCCCGAAATACCAGTAAGTTGATAAGACACTATATGCACATATGGAAATGTAATTTTCCTTTCTTAATTCCCTTAACACACATACAGTATAAGACTGTTCAAGACAAAAACTTATTATGTTGCATTGTTGAGTTTATAATGTACATAGATATAAATTATATAACAAAAGTAGTATTCAGAATAGGAAAAGTAAGTAGAAATATAACACTACAAAGTTTCGATATTTTACTTGGATTAGTCAATATGAACTCTATGTACACTAAAATAAGTTTAAATTCTGTATTGTAATCATCAGACCAACTGTTAAGCACAAATATAACAAGAAAGCCAGCAAAGAAATTAAAACCTAATACTAAAAATTGCACTAACATGGCAAACAGTAGGAAGGAAGGAAGAATGGAATAAAACAACAGATCATACAAATTGAAAATAAGCAATAAATGGCATCCCTAAATATAACCAAATCAATAAATGGATATAAGAAAACTGACTGAAAATTCTAACTCAAAAGGCAGTTTGATGAAAATTGGTACATTAATATTGTGTTTTGCAATTCTCAGGCTTGTTGTACTCTAAGCCTCCTTCAAAAATTGTTTTGTGGGGCCAGTGAGATGGCTCAGTGGCGTAAGCGCCTGCCTGGCAAGCGCGAGGGCCTGAGTTCGACTCCCGGAACCCACATATGAAAAAAGGGCCGGTGATATCGCTCAGCGGCACAGGCACCTGCTGGGGCGCGAGGTCCTGAGGTCGACCCCCAGTACCCACAAAAAAAAAAAAATTTGTTTTGTGGGCCGGTGAGACAGCTCAGCGGCATAAGCGCCTGCTTGGCAAGCGCGAGGGCCTGAGTTCGACTCCCGGAACCCACATACGAAAAAGGGGCCGGTGATATCGCTCAGCAGCACAGGCGTCTGCTGGCGCGTGAGGTCCTGAGGTCGACCCCTGGTACCCACCAAAAAAAAAAAAAATTGTTTTGTATTTTTTGGCACAAATTTTATTAGACTAAACTCCTTGTAGTTCATGCGTCAGGAAGGCCTTGCAAATTGTATTGCATTTATTTATTTTGCTTTTCAGTTGTTCACTGCTAGTGTACAGAGTCAATTTTTATGTACTGAACATTTGTCCTGTGACCCTAATAGATCTACTTATTAGGTATAATAATATATGGATAATAATATAATATAGGTCTGCTTAGTATGTACTTATTAGTTCTACTAGACTTTTATAGTCTCTGTATTCACAGATTACATGACTGTACATAGAGAAAATCAGTTTTGTTTCTTCTTGTCTAGTCTGTATTTTGTGTCCCCCTTTGTTTCTTGATTTTTCTAGATTTTTGTCACCCTGATGAGGACCTCCAGGACAATGGTGAAGTGACATGAACAAACACCTGCACCTTTTACCCCACTGAACATGAGGAGAGGTACTTCTTTTATTCTGTAACTATTTCAATTTTTCCAAATAAATGCATGCATTAATACTGAAAAAAATACCCTTCTTATGTATTCCCTAGCTTTGTGACTGCAGGTGAGTTATATAACCTGTCAGCCTCACTTTTCTAATCCGTAAAATGGGACTTATGATACAATAATTATGTGATATGTACAAGGATATAAGTATTATCCTTATTCTCATTTTATAGAAAAATATCAAGTTCTTGAATTAGGAAGTAAATTAAAAAATAGCTGCACAGTGCCTATCACATACTTGATGTTTCTATCCCTCCCTTTTTTGATGAAAATAGGAGAGGTAAAATACCAGACAGGTGAAAATTCCATGATGTATCAGACAAACCTGTTATTCTATAGTTAATCACTTTCTGTCTATGTCACATAGGGCAAATTAAGTAACCTCTTTGAATTTCACTTTGTATTTTAAAGATAGGATAAAATATGACTACCTATTATGGCACAGTGTTATTAGGGTTCTCTGTCACAGAGGTGAAATGCTTAACACAAAGGCTGGCACATACATGGATCGACGGATCAGAGGCAGCTAGATTTATGCAGCTGGGAAACACGCCTGTGTCCGTACTGCTCCTTTATACTTCACTTTAGTTTTCCAGTTCTGTACTAGTAAGCTCTGACGCTTAGTTCTTTAGGAAAAAACAAATCTAGTTCTTGGATAATGTAAAACAGTATGCAGTTGTTACTCAGGGAACTTTTAATCTCCTTTAATCTACTCCCGCCTCCTGAATTTCTAAGAGGCATAAAGAGGAGACTTGTCATCAGAGTTGATTTAATTTACTAAACTATTACAGTGGAGCAATGGATGGTTTCACCCTGGAGTTAAGGTAATGGACACTTTCAGAAATTATCTGAATGACTGCAAGACAATTAAATGGCATTCAATAAACTGCTAGATTCGTTTTTACAGCTGGGAGATACTAGAAAAAGGTATACAGATCCTTAAAGTGTGAAATTTATTCCTAAAGAACTTAATAGAAACTATGGAAATTCCACTCCAGTATTTCTCAAAATGTGTTTAGAGGGGGCCGGTGAGATAGCTCAGCAGCATAAACATCTGCCTGGCAAGCGTGAGGGCCTGAGTTCAACTCCTTGAACCCACAAAAAAAAAAAAAAATGTGTTTAGAAAGTAAATTACTCTTCTTGCCCTATCCCAGAGAAAATCATTATTAGTAAGTGTTAGGAGACTAATTCTAAATGTTTCAGAAAACCAGGAAAATAATAGACAAAAATGTTTAAACGTTTTAAATCTTCTAATGCAGAAGACTTTTATGTAGCAATTAACCAATTATTCCATTACACTTTGTACCATGCTTAAATATAAAATTTCATTTGGAAATATTCTATAGTTCATATTTTATAACATTTAGGAGAGATGTACTCCCCCACAGAGAATTGAATATCATTACCTTGGTTTCTAGGATCTTAATAAGGTGGTCCAGTCCTTGGTTATCTCTTAGCATTGCCTGGGATTTCCTACCATTTGTAATAACACCCAATGTTTTGAGAGCCAAGAGCTGAATAATTGGAAATTCTGATTTTAAGAGATCCAATACAGGAGGGACTGAATTTAGTTCTTGAAGTGTAGCTCGACACTGAAAATCCTGCCATGAAATACAAATGATCACATCAGTAATTTCTAAAGCAAAATAGTCTCAAGAAGGGAGAAATTCTATTTTCCAGAAAAGAACATTATAAATTACAATTTTCCCATCTTTTATTCCAGATTCCCTTCTAAAATAACTCACAATGAGAAAACTTTCAACTGACAAGATCAAAATATTCACTTTTAACTATGCAGACACTGTCAACAACAGGAAATAAACATGATCTGTGGCTTTTGCAGTATCTTCTTTTTTACGCAGCAAATTCCTATTACTACAAATATCATTACAATAAAAATCTATGCATAATAAAATTCTTTTCACACTCTGATATACTGCTTCAAATAGTATTTGATAAAATGAAATAATGTTATCAATCCTTATCTTCAAATGGATTGTTTATGAAATACCTATCTGCATGCAGTGCTATTGAAAGGCTTTATGCACGCAAATTTATAGCAGGCATAGTCCAGATACATGACCTTTCCCTAAGATATGAAGGGGTCATTATAGTCTAGACAAGTTGTTCTGCATCTGAATCAATAATTTTGTGGGGGTGCATGTGTGGAGGGGTTACTGGTTGGGATGAATAGTATAGACAACGGGATGAAATCGTAAAAAGCCCCCAAACTATGACTACTCAATCATGATATTTTTGCTTCAAAATATGATTAATATAAAATAGTACTAAAGGTAGCAAAGCCCCATTTACAGATTACCTTTCCCCTATCCATTCTTCAACTGACCTCTACCACTCAGCTTCCTTCAGATATAAAAGCTGTAGGTTGCTCTTTGTCGTGGAATGAGTTGAGTCTGCCAGTCCCTTATGGTGTGACCTTATCTGGCAACAGAGTCCTTGAAGCTGTAACCAGGTGAGATGTGGTCATCCTGGAGTGGGGGAGGCCCCTTACAAGAGCAATGATAAGGGGAGAGATGGAGGCTACAATGGTGAGCCCAGGACAGAGTCCTTGAAGTTGTCCTTGAAGGCCCCTTACAAGAGCAACAATAAGGGGAGAGATGGAGGCTACAGTGGGGAGCCCAGGAGCGCCAATCCTGACAGTCACTGCAGAAGCTGGGAAGAGGTGAGGAAGGACTCTACCCAGTCTCAGAGTAGGACCTACTGACACCTTCATTTTGAACTTCTGTCCTCATCACTGTGACTTGCTGTCATTTTAAGCCATCCAGTTTGTGGTCCATACATAATGTAGTGCTACCAACTAGTACTGTTATTAGGAACTGTGGAGGTAATGCTTTTCATTTCTGCTTCATTAAAAAATATTTAGGGAAATATTGCTAAAAGGACTCTAGAAATTAATTCAGGTACTTACAGGAACTTTAAAGCCTATGTGACCAGATCCAGCCGAGGTGACCAGGGAAGCCAGGAAGGAGCTGAGCTGCCTCCTTACTTTTAGGAGGGCGGGCCCTAAAATTCAGGTTGCGCGGAGGTGCTAAGGCTGGGATTCTGTTGAGCCCAGGTACAGGTACTTCAACCTCTCAACCTCTTTCTCTCCCTCCCTCTTGCTTCCATCTCTCTCTCTCTCTAACTCTACTGATGGCTATTTAAAATGGTGTTTTTATGTTTTCAGCTGATCTACAGCTTATCAAACACCTGTGGTGATTGCTAAGGAACCTGAACAGGAAAAGAAGCAGAAAAAGCTGTTAAAAGACTCAGGAAACTGGTGTGCTGTGGGTGTGTGTGGGGGGGTGGTGGAGAAGCGGGACTCAAAGAACAAGGCAGTGGGGGAGGGGAAGGTGGCAGTTTCTTTCCACTCCAAAGAAAACAGTCTCCATGAGGTAGCATCTTGCTATTGTGAACAGTGAACACTGTTCAGTGTACTTAGATCACTGGATTCTCACCATAAATTAGTCTAAACCAAAGGGCAAAGGTTACACCCAATGTGCTAAAACCACCAGGGTCAGATCAAACTGCCTCTTACCAGGTTCAATGAATCTTAGATTTCCCATTTTAGAAGAAGCACATTTTATCTAGACTAATCCCACCTTAACCTGCATACCATTCTATTTTTTTTAATAGAAGCACATTTCTAACAAACTCTTCTGTGTGAGACAACTACTTGTAAAATACGAAAATTGAAATGACACTAAACCTTCATTATTTTTTCTGAGTGATAAATACTAAATGTACTAAGAACTGGGTGAGCTTTAAAAAAAACCTCCTTTCCTTAATAGGAAAATAAATTTTATAATCAGGATCAAACCCAGGGTTTTATGCATGCTAGGCAAGTGTTTTACCACTGAGCTATAACCCCAGCCATCAAAACAGCTTTTGGAAGTTAATTTTACCTGTATCAAGTTGTAAATGCATTCAATAGAATTCTTCTTCACATCAGGATCGGGACTACTCAGTAGTCTAATGAGTGGCTCCAATCCACCATGTTCAGATATTTGCGCTTTACCAGTGTACTCTATGGACATGTTCGCTAGGCAAAGACTAGCAAACTCATGGATAACTACTTCTTCTGTGCATCGAAAAATAAATAAGACAAGTCTGTTAAATGTTTATTCAATCTCTAAAACATGTTTTAAAAAGTCATAGCTCTGCAAATCTTGCTTACCATTCACCTTTTTAAAAAGTCAAAATTGAGCCATGGTTTGTGAAATTTTAATGACAACTCACAATTGATACCTCAGAGCTATTTTCAATATGTAGTTTAATAAAATGTTAAAAAGAAACCAGTTCCTTTTTTCACAGTAGATGTAGGATGCAAAGTTACCTTCTGGAGCAAGCAGGGCAATCACAGAATTCATAACATCTAACTCCCTTAGCAATTTTTTAACATCATCTACAAAGAAAGAGAACATTGTTATTTATTAACAGTAATGATGCCAATGTCTGTTGAACAGTTACCTCCTAAGAGATGGGTACTATCATTATCCAATTTCACAGGTATAGAAATTGAATTACCAAATTACACAGCAAATGAGTAGTGGGGCCTCCCACTGAGGTCAGTGTGACCCTGCACAGACTCTAACGCAAGCCCCTCAATCACTGACTATGCTGCCTTCCAACCACAAACACGATAACCGTGAGAGTGCAAAATGTGACTAGAACACGCATCAGTTAAAGTGAGTTATTGTATCATACCCTTGTTTATTATATAATAATAGTTCTTTTTGTTTTTGCTGAGAATGTATTTATAAACTTTGATGTTAGTAAAACTTGTACAGAATGCAAATAAGAATTATCATAGCCTAGTTCAATGAACACATCTTGATTGCTTCCATTCCATTCAATTACTGCAAATGCCAAGAATGCTTAAAGATAAGTATATTGGCTGTTCTAAAGTTTACTTTCATATGATTAATATTAGCCTAATTAAGGGTGGACTGGTATCCCTCCACTTCTTTCTTGATATCCTTTATCTCACTTCTGAGAAATAAAGCATCTTTGTTCTTAGAGTTTTGCAATCTCTCCTCTTGATCAGTTACCTAAAAAAGCCAAAATTAGCACTGCCAGAATTTTGGAAAAGTTCTCTTTGCAGCAGCTGAAACACATGGACTCCGGATGAATTCATCCTCATTAATTGCTGGTTATGCATGGCTTTTACTGGATCCCTTTTCCAAAGGAATTCAGAGCTATGGCTTTTCTTTAACCTGTCAAAACTTCTTTCTGTTGCTGTTCAAAGTGACTAACAGGCCCAGCAAAATCACAGTCAAATATGTATAGACTTGAAATACAAAATAATTACTGACTTCTAGGAAGCACAATGTTCAGGGGTGGAGGATGTCATTTTATGGTCAACACTCACTTTTGAAAAATGCATTACCTCCGTGTATTGAGAAATAGTAGCCTTAGAATAGTGCTCAGAACTTCTCAAGGGTTTGGTGAACTGAACAGAGTGCACGCTCTAAAAGCACACATTGTTATTCTCTCCTGAGTCCAGTGTGTATTGCTACAAAGATTTTTGTGGAAGCTCTATCAAAGTCTTCTATTATTACATGCTTGAAAAACTATTTCTGGGCTATTAGATTTCCAAGCACGTTCCCCACGTGGTGTATAAAATACTTCCACGTACTAGAGAATCTGCTGCTCCCACACTGGAGTGAGCTCAAGATTCCTGCTCTGTACACTCTGCTGATCGACTCCCACTGGGAGGGGCCACAGTGTTGAATGAATCTTGCAGCCTCAGGTGACACCACATCTTGGTCTGGCCAAACGAGCTAAAAGCTTTTGCCAGAGAATTCTCTATGCCATGAAATTCTCTTCTAGATCTGAATTTAGCCCAAAAGGCAAGCAACATTCATCAAAAGTTCTAGTAGGTCTCTCCTCAAAACCATCTCCTTATGGTTCAGTGGATGATTCCAGCTCACTGGCAGCTCTTGCAGCTCTGGTGACTCTGTTAATTGAATTGTTATTCTGCTTTTTGACATCAGGTTTTCAAAGAAGCTTTCTTGTCTTGAGGTTAAATCAGCAAAAAGAATGGTTAAGTGTCTATTTCCATCATTCTAAACACAATATTGAACTCTGTCCCTTTCTTTTTCAACAGAAAACACTCTCAGATACGGCAGCTGAATGGAAACTCTGACCTGTGGTTGGGCCACATGAGCACATTTTGGCTAAACAGGGTGCCACCTACCATTCTGGGTTGGTTCAGAACTGCCAGCAACTTTACTTCCTGGGCCACCTGCCTGTCATCTGTTTTAGCTGCATTCTTATGTACTTGTTTTGTTTGCACAATACTGACCATCTATTTACTCTTGAGCTTGTACACTCTCACATCAATGGCTTTCTAAGATGGCAAGCTCTTCCAATTGCCTTGAGGTAACATCTGGGCTTCCAAGGCCATTTCTACATGGATTCTGGTGAACTCTCTCTTAGCTGACTTCATTCAGCAAGTCTCTGTTATGTGGCCTTGCTGAACTAAATCCAAACTGGAAGGTGAAAGAAGACAGTACCTCCATTTTGGTAAAGAACAAGAGTTAACAAAGTAATTAAATTCCCGTCTTGACCCCAGCTTGACATGGAGACACAGCTCAACCACAAGAAAGAAGGGAAGACGAGTGTTTGCAATTGCAGAAGGGAAACTGGCTTTCACGGGAATGTTTTTAGCACCTGGCATCCTGTAGGATCATTAGAGTGATCCTCTGTGAACACGGTGGCATCAGTGAAGGCATGCAAAGCACGTGAAGACACAAATCTCTAAAGGAGCTCAGTTATCGTTAGACCGCCCAGTGATGATGATTTCAGCTGCAGAGGTACATTTGTTCACGTATTTGTCTGGAAACATGACTTGTCATTTGGATCAAGTAACTAAATGCATAGTTTTTATTTCAAATTTTCTTGGACATGTATGAAAAGTGAGGCAATAGCTGTTAATGTGTTGGCTCTGTTAAGATAAAGAAAAGAACTTTACAAGCAGTTAGGGATGCCATGTGTTTTAACCATGGCATCAGACACTTCAAACTGAAAGCAGTTGAGTTAATTCAATGATGGTTTAATTTTTTTCATCCAATTTGTGGAATGGAAAGAGCTTCCAGAGGTTGATTAATCCCTGAGATCCAAGTGCTCACTGGAGAAACTAGGGTCGCAGGGCTCCCCCATCCACCAAGCTCTGCATTGCAGATGTGGAGCCTGCTAACACTGGTCAGCCCAGTGGACAGTGAGCTTAGAGCAGGCCCCAGAGGTCCCTGAGAGTCACCTCCCTCAGCACCCAAATGCAACAGTGGCTCTTAATAGTTTCGGGTCACAGGCCCCTTTAGGAACTCATGAAATTCAATGTATATACTCTGCTCAGGAAAACTGCTCAATGATTTAGAGAGCTCCTCAGATTATAAATGCCTTATATCTTGGAAGATGATGCGTAAGCAAAATGAATAACAGAAACTAAGAACAAAAGTAAATAGGAAATTATGGAGACTTAGAGATTAAATTAGAAAGTGTAAGTGTAAACAGATAATTAGAACTCTGCTTTTCAGATGAGATGCATTCTGCAACAAAATCATTTAGAAGAACCTAACTTAGGATCATACAAGATTTGATGATTAGGAAGTCTATTAAACTATAAATCAGAAAATAAAGCTTTACTTTTAGTTTTAACCTCAGATCTACTATCTACATGACTTTTGGCAAGTAACAATCCTTTGAGGGGTCTCTTTTAAATTTAAGATGAGGTGTTACATAATGGGTGTTACACATAAATTTGTTTCTCACATTCTGTGGTGTGTAAACAGAATGAAACACAAGACATTTTCAATATTCCCCTTCTTGGTTACCAGTTTTCTCCTTTTGGTTTTTGGTTATATAATTGATAAGTACTAATGCAGAACTATTATACAAGCAATCTTGGAGATAAATTTGTGAAGGCTTCACAATACAAGTGATTACTCCCTTCTCTCTGTGCCTCAGTTGCTTCTTTTAACAGGAATAATAACAGTACCTACCTCTCAAGGCTGTTTGTTAAGACTAAATGAATATCTCAATAGCACTTATAACAGTGCCTGGTACATTATAAGTGTTACAGAAGTGCTAATTAGTATTATTATCACAATCTAGGTTAGTGGGACATCCATGCCCCCATGAATGCTCTTATCCCAGAATCCCTGCCTTACAGCACAGCCACCATTAGGGCTTCTGACATTGCTGCCTGCCACTGGGTACCCCAACCCCGCAGGGTTCTTACAGGAAGTCTCCATAGCTGAGCATGCAAAGTTCCATATGAAACACCTCTTCCCCTCCTCTATTCATCACTGTCTCTGAAGATACTAATGCCACAGTCCCTGCTGGTCATCACGAAATCAGAAGCCCCACAGTCATTACACAGCACCCAGAGAAAATGGGAGGTAGGGGGAACAGGAAGTAGGGGGGAAAAGTCTGTGCTTGTTTTTGCTGAGACTATGGTATGTGGGGAAAAGCATGATTTTAGCCACAGACCCTAACAAAGACATGCATTTATTACTAACAGCCTAGTTCACGGTACAATTCTGTCTCCATTAAGAGTATCACTTAAACTTTTTCTAAGTTACAGGTCTTTTATTAACTGACTCTAAACACCCTTTATAACATAGGGAAATGACTTGCACATGGAAAACACATCCTGTTCATAAAAAAATAATTTTATTTGCATGGTTTTGGCCAAACTGATATTCTAACAGACATAACAGCATATTTTAAATAATACTATTATACCACCTTATCAAATACATTTATGAAAATATTATAAACAAGTAATATATCTGATTTAGAAGTAAATATATACCTCTAAATTTATTTGTGTAAAGTCTGCAGTTTCAAAAATATCAATTTATCAAAACTTTACTCTGGGCTTCATTCATAGCGAAATATGTGTGAAGTACAACTTACACATATGTGGGCAGGCAAATTACACCATACTGCCAAGAAAAACATTCTGATTTTAAGAGATGATGATTACTCTCCTGGGTTTTAAGACTGGAACATACTACCTTACCAACTGTGAGAGGAGTTTCTGTGTGTACATATCTGTACATACTTCTACACTTTAAAATATTCCAGGTACATTCCTGCATTCTGGGAGCCTGAAGCGGGAAGATCATAAGTTCCAGCCCAACCTTGGCAACTCAGCAAATTAGTAAGACCTTTACGCAAAATTAAGAAGTGAAAAAAGGGCTAAGGGGACAGATCAGTGTGAAGGCACGGGGTTCAGTCCCCAGGTCCATGAAAAAAAATCCCGTAAAATAGGACATCATACATTTGTTGCATTGTCTTGATTTAATTTTTATTTTGTCAACATTAAAGTCAGTTTTAATAAAATCAAAACAAATCCCTTACAGTTGAAAGAAAAGATAATATATTTACTTTAAAAAGTTATACTTACTGTTAGAAGTTAGGATTCCAAATATCATAGTGGCATTTCTTCTTACTGTTTTATCTTCATGGGTAAGCAGTTTGGTTAAGGGTTCCACAGCTCCAAGTTCAAGGAGTGTTGCTTTATTTTCTTCACCTGACATCAAAGGTAAGATAAAACTGCACATGGACATCATCAATCTCATAAACACTCTTCTTTGTGTCATTCTAATTTATTATTTGCCATCTGCCTCTCCCATTCCTCTGTTTCCACTCCTATTTCTCTGTCTTAGTAACTTCCTCCTCTCTGAGACAAAATACCTGATGCCCACAACTTAAAGTTTATTTTGGTCCCTGGTTAGCCGGCTCCGGTGCAGAAACAGCATGGTAGAAGGGCCTTGGGGGAGGAAAGCTGCTCATGTAAGGCAGCCAGGAAGCAGAGAGAGAAGGGAGGCGGCGCAGAGGGAGATATACCCTTCCTGGTCACATCCCCAGTGCGTATTTATATCAACTACATGAAATTCTTCTACATAGGGTATTTATCTCTCCCATTTGTTTATTCTACCATTTACTTACGTAAGTACAGTACTGACTCATGGATATTTATTCTACACTTTGGGTTATAATCCAGCACTGCCTAATGTTGTGTAGCACAAATTGTTCCAATTTGGCCACTGAGAGCTCTCTTAGCTCCTGTGATATTTACAGTTTCTAAAATGACAGTGAAATCTTCCCATGACTTTTCTACCCAGGGATGAATGTACTCTGTAGGATTAAGTTGGGCACAGAGGGAAACACACCTTTCTGATAAGTGTGTTAAATAACACTCTGCTTGTCTGAAAAAATTCATTTCACAGGCAGTAAGTTACAGACTAGTGAGGAAAGTGCCATGTGGTAAATATTTTAAGAAACTAATGAAATTTAATAATAAACAGAAAAAATCCAAACCTTTTAAAGCAAATTTATAAATGGCCTCACATGCTTTAGCCAAAACTTCTTTTTCGGGAGAACTGAGCATTAATACCACAGTCGCTGCTTCTTTGCTCTCAATTGTTACTGGATCAAACTGAAATACAAAAAGAGAAGCATTATGTTCACATGTGAGCTTTTAAAATCACATAAAAAAATGAACAGTGTCTTTAATTTAAAAAGGCCATAATCTGGCAGAAATAATGTGGTCCCTGCCCAAAAATGCTCTATGAAGGTTTTGTTTAAAAAAATCACTGTTAGAGAAACAATTATCAGCATCAGTAGCCTTGGGATTCTTGGGGTATGGTGGGAAGAGAAAAGTATTTTGGAATCTAACAGATCTAGTTTCTTAATTTAGCCATTTGGAATTGAAAAATTACTCAAGGGCCGGTGATATGGCTCAGCGGCATGGGCTCCTGCTGGCAAGCACATGAGGTCCTGAGTTTAACCCCAGTACCCACGTTAAAAAAAAAAAAAAAAAAAAGAAAAAAAGAAAATTACTCAAGATCCTAGATTGTCCATTTCTTTTTCTCTACTATTGAGATAATCAGATCTATCTCACAGAATCGAGGATTAGAGAGCATAAATATGAAAGACTACCCATAGCATAGATGCTCACTAAATAATATTGCTTTTCTTAGTCAATACACAAGAATCAGTGATTGCCTGTATAAATTTGATGCCCTGACAGTTTCAATATTCAATACTTACATTCCAACCACTAGTCTCTCTTGGGGAAAAGGAGGAGTAACATATGTGAAACAACAAAACAAGCAATAGAAAACAGCATGTAACAAAATGTAAAATTGGGCAAAATCCAGAACTAGGGAAATGGTAACACAAAGAAAAAGCGTAAGACTCTCAGAAGACCTGTGTCCTGCTATAGAACATAGGGAATTCATGTGTACCTGAAATAAACAATAAAAATTCGTATTTACGTAAATCAATAAATGTAATACAGCATATTAACAGAACCAAAGACAAAAATCACATGATCATCTCAATAGATGCAGAAAAAGCTTTTGACAAAGTCCAGCACCTTTTCATGATAAAAACCCTACAGAAAATTGGAATAGAGGGTCTTTATCTCAATCTGGTAAAAGCTATCTATGACAAACCAACAGCCAATATTATACTAAATGGCCAAAAACTGAAAGCCTTCCCTCTAAAATCAGGAACAAGACAAGGATGTCCACTGTCCCCACTCTTATTCAACATAGTTCTGGAAACTTTAGCCAGAGCGATTAGACAAGAGAAAGAAATAAAAGGAATAATGATTGGAAAGGAAGAAGTTAAATTATCATTATTTGCAGATGACATGATACTCTACACAGAAGACCCCAAAAACTCCACTAAAAAACTGCTAGATTTAATAAGCAAATTCAGTAGTGTAGCTGGATACAAAGTCAATACTCAAAAGTCAATAGCCTTCCTGTACACAAATAACAAACTTACTGAAAGAGAAATTAGGGAAACAATACCTTTCACAATAACATCCAAAAAAATGAAATACCTAGGAATCAACCTCACGAAGGATGTAAAAGACCTCTATACTGAAAACTACAGTACTCTGAAAAAGGAGATTGAAGAGGATATCAGAAAATGGAAAGATATCCCTTGCTCCTGGATAGGAAGAACCAATATAGTGAAAATGGCCATACTTCCAGAATTGTTATACAGATTTAATGCAATTCCAATCAAAATTCCAACAGCATATCTCACAGAATTAGAGAAAACAATCCTAAAATTCATTTGGAATCAGAAGAGACCTAGAATAGCAAAGGCAATTCTGGGCAACAAAGGCAAGGCAGGGGGCATCACTATCCCCGACTTGAAATTATACTATAAAGCTACTGTGATAAAAACAGTGTGGTACTGGCAAAAAAACAGACCTGAAGATCAATGGAACAGATTAGAAGATGCTGAAACAACCCCAGACATACTAAGCCACCTTATCTTTGACAAAGGTGCCAAACACATTCGCTGGAAGAAAGATAGCCTCTTTAATAAATGGTGCTGGAAAAACTGGCTCTACACATGCCGAAGATTAAAACTAGATCCATATCTTTCACCATGCACTAAACTAAATTCAAAATGGATCAGAGATCTAAATATTAAAACAGAAACATTAAATCTGCTGGAAGGTAGGATAGGTAAAACCCTTGGAGACATTGGTGTAGGCAAAGACTTTATGAATAAAAACTCAACCGCACGGGAACTATCCCAAAGAATCAATAACTGGGATCTCATCTTATTAAAAAGCTTTTGCACAGCAAGAGAAACCACCAACAGAGTGAAGAGACAACCCACAATGTGGGAAAAAATGTTTGCCAGCTGTTCCTCAGACAAAGGATTACTATCGAGAACATATAAAGAACTCAAAAAAATCAGACCTCCCAAATTTAAAGACCCACTCCAAAAATGGGCATCTGAGATGAATACACATTTCTCAGATGAAGAAATACTAATGGCAAATAAATATACAAAAAAATGTGCAACATCACTAGTCATTCGAGAGATGCAAATTAAAACAACACTGAGATACCATCTCACCCCAGAAAGAATGGCTACTATTAAGAAATCAACTAATAACAAATGCTGGAGGGGCTGTGGGGAAAAAGGAACCCTTCTTCACTGTTGGTGGGAGTGTCAACTGGTACAGCCACTGTGGAAGTCAGTGTGGAGATTCCTCAGAAAACTAGGGTTGGAGGTCCCATTTGACCCAGCTATTCCCCTTCTGGGCATCTTCCCAGAAGAATTAAAAACATCGTACCACAGCGATATATGTGCACCCATGTTTATAGCAGCACAATTTGTAATAGCCAGATCTTGGAAACAACCCAAATGCCCATCAACTGAGGAATGGATAAGAAAGATGTGGTATTTTTATACAATGGAGTACTATTCGGCCATAAAGAAGGATAAACTGGAGACTTTTATAGGTAAATGGATGCAACTCGAGAAAATACTCATAAGTGAAATAAACCAGAAGCACATGTGTAAGCATCGTATTATCTCTCTGGTATGAGAAACTGAAAGAGTAAATAAGATCCAAAATGTACAATAGACATGGTGAATCAAAAAGAAACTGGTCAAAAGGAAAGAGAGACTGGAATAGGGAAAAGAAAGAAGGGAAAGGGAAAAAAATTGTATATATATATATATAAGATGGTTAAGATAGATACACTACCATTTTTACTTAGTTCATTGAAGAGTAAGGTTTGTGCCAATAATGTTTGGACAATTGAATGCTAATGTCTGGTGTCCTGAATAACTAACTTAAAGATAGTAATACGTAATGTATTAACCATTGTTACCCTCCTATTATGTTTGTTTGAAAATTTGTTCTTCTTTTGATTTGTTTTGTTTTTTCTTCTCTTTAAAAAAAAAAAAAAAAAAAAAAAAATTCGTATTCCCTAGGGCCTAGGCGCTTTCTGTGGTGAAGGAGCAAACAAACCATTAAACTGTTTTCTTCCTTTCCAGAAACTTGTAGAAGGAGTTCTGCTTGTGGTAAAGAGGAAAACTTGATTTCAAAGCTTTAGCTCATTCTTTATGTTGGCTCTTCCTATGTTTCTGGGTATAAAAAAAATTGATGTTTAGTTTTAGGGAAAAGATGGAGATTACTCCCTCTGATTAAGGAAACAATTGTGTGAGGTTGGAAGAAAGAAGAAAGAGGAGGTGGCAGTAAGCAATAACTTGAAAAGATACATCCAGAATAAAACCTCCCCATGGAGGAGAAATAGCTGTTGGATTTTAGGACAGCGTTATCTAACACTGTCAACAAGTTACTGCCTGTCTATGAATAGCTGTGTCCTGGAACCTGTAACAGTTACACAGGTCATGTATGCTCCTAAGCTTCTTAAGACTCTTTTTCAAAGGACACCTCTTCAGTAAAAATCTGCCATACACTGTAAGCTGGTGGTGCTTTGGGTTTCCAGTGACATGAACCACATGAAAAGGTGGCCTCTGGCAGAACCAGGAGCAGTAGCTGGCATACTTGCTTCAACACATAGCAGGAGGGCAGGAGGCCTCAGAAACCCACAGAATTTTGGAAGGACTTTTGAAAGCATTTGGGGTCAGGGCATGAGAACTGTTTTAATGTAGGTGCTAAAGGGTAGCCCCTGAATGCCAGAGGACTTCAGTCATCTGGGGGCACGTGTGGCTCACTGACCATGGCTTTTTCATCTAAAACATGGAGTCGGATTATATGATCTCTTCCAGATACAAACTAAGACTCTGTGACATGCAAAAACATGGCAGACATTATCAAGAAATCAACCAATAACAAATGATGGAGGGGCTGTGGGGAAAAAGGAACCCTTCTCCAATGTTGGTGGGAGTGTCGACTGGTGTAGCCACTGTGGAAATCAGTGTGGAGATTCCTCAAAAAAATAGGATTGGAGGTCCCATTTGACCCAGCTATTCCCCTTCTGGGTATCTTCCCAGAAGAATTAAAAACATCGTACCACAGTGATACATGTGCACCCATGTTTACAGCAGCACAATTTGTAGTAGTTAGATCTTGGAAACAACCCAAATGCCCATCAACCGAGGAATGGATAAAAAAGATGTGGTATTTTTAAATAATGGAGTACTACTCAACCATAAAGAAGGATAAACTGGAAACTTTTACAGGTAAATGGATGCAACTCGAGACCATACTCATAAGTGAAATAAACCAGACGCTCATGTGTAAACATCGTATTGTCTCCCTAGTGTGAGAAGCTGAAAGAGTAAATAAGATCCAAAATGTACAACAAATATTGTAAAATGGTAAGAAACTGTTCAAAAGGAAAGAGAAACTGGGATGGGGGAGTGGAGAAAAAGAGGAAGGGAAAAGCCAAAAAAAAAAAAAATATATAAATACATATAAAAGATAGTTAAGACAGATACACTACTAATTTCTCTTAGTTCACTGAAAAGAAAGGTTTGTGCTAATATTGTTTGGACAACTGAATGCCGATATCTTGTACTCTGAGTAGTTAAAGATAATGATACGCAATGTATTAACCATTGTTACCCTCCTATTATGTTATTTTGAAATATTGTTCTATTTTATTCTCTTTAAAATAAAAATTAAAAAAAATAAAGAAAATATATATTTTTTTAAAAATGGAAGAGACAATAAATACCGTGATGAGGTGGGGGGAATTAATTTGAACTGGGGCAAAGGGAGAAAGTGCCATAAAGATGGTAGAATTTTAGATGTGATTTGAAGAATGGATGAAGTGGGATAGGCAAAGATAAGGAAGAAGGATATTCAAATGAAGAAAAAACACTACTAAGGTTTAAAATGAAAATGAATGTTGTATTTATGGTAGATAAAATACTAGCTGGACTAAATAGAAAATACAAAACAGGAAGCAGAAATAACAGTGAAAATAAAAGATGATACCGTCTCTTACCCTGATTTGTTAATGAAGATAATCAGCAAAATTCATAGGGAAAAGGATTGTGACTCTACGTGTTTTTATTTGGCAAGGTTATTATTTATAGGTAACAAGGCATGTGGGCACAAACACAAAGTGTATCAACCCTACACTCTTTAAACAAATTACTCAAATACTTCAGCCAAAATGAGAGGAACAAAATCTAAAATCAACAGTGGTTGATCAATAAATATACTAAAATTTATGTTTAAATATAATGAATTTTGATAATATTATAAATCATACTACAATTCTTAAGCATTTCCTAAAATAATGATAACACTATAAAAAAAAGCTAACAACTACTTGGAAATAAAATTCCATGTTTGTTTTCAACAAAATGAGTAGACGAAACTTACTTAAAAAATGAGTGTTACCTAGTTATTTTTCATTTTACCATTGATAGAAAAATCCAGGTTAAAATATGTGTATTTAAATAGACGACAGAAAAGTAGAAGTTCCAAATACCAAAAAGAAAGGTAAACAAAAGAAAATTGCTCAATTTAGAAAATACAAAAGAAATACAACATGAAATATAGCAAAGAAAAACCAAAACTTAAAGTAGTAGGAATAAAATCAAATATTGATAATCAAAATAAACAGCAAAATGGTAAATAAAAATGTCATATTAGGTTATAAAGAAAAATCTACTATTTTTTGTGTGTTATTAGAATTTCTTCCACTTGATCTTCCAGGATAGTAAATCAGATCTCTCTGACCAACATACAGAGTATGTCTGACAATTTCATAAAACTCATTTCCCAAACCTCCACACCCCTAAGATAACCATTATTCTGACTTTTTAAATTATTAGTTACTTCTTTGTGTTCTTGAACTTCATATAAATGGAATCATACAAGTACAGTATTTTATGTCTTGGCTTCCTAAACTGAGTACAATGCCTCTGAGATTCATTCATATTTTTTGCTTATATAACTAAGTCCTATTTTTATAGCTTTATATTGTATGTCAGTTTGGGTTCTCTCTTTTCCCAGCTGGAAGCAATCACGAATAAAACTACAATGAATATTCTTGCATGTGCGTGCGTGTGTGCATGCATTCATTTCTCTTGGATATACGCCTTGGAATGGCACATCTTACCCCTCATACATATTGTGTAACAGTTTTCCAACACGGTTTCAGTAACTTACATTCCCACCGGCTATGAAGGAGAGCTCCAGTGGCTCTGCATCCTCATGACACTTGTTACCTGCAGTGTTTTTAAGTTCACTTGCTCTTCAGAGTCACTGTAGTTACAGAAATGCTCTGCTGCTACCCACTATGATTACATCCTAGACAGAAGCAGAAGTGTTCTCAACACTAATTCTGACTCAGTAGCATCCACCTAGCTGTGGCTTTTTGTCTTCTATTACTCTTGACCTCCCACCAATTTTTTTCTGCCTGCTTCACAGATGGGTTTCCTTTAGCACCACAGTATTCAGGCTCTGATGGCTTCTTTGTAGCGAACCAGCCAAAGATGAAAGACACAGCTTGATGGTGCAGCTACTCCCATCGCACCTATTCTTTAATTTCATTTAGATCCACAGCGCATTCTCATTTCTTCACTTCACATTTTATTGCACTCATCTCATGATCTGTTATTTTAATAACACTCTTGCTACACCCTAAATCTACTTGTTTTTCTGTCTTTTCAACAAATTGGTCTTACAAAACTCAAACCAGGAAAGAACTAGTATTTGCTTTCTTTGTATTTGCACTGAAGCATCCAACCACTCTCAGAGAATGTCAAACTCCAGAGGAAATTAGTATCACCACGAATTCATGATTAATAATTTCAGAAGGGCCTTACTGCAAACAGTGAAATGGAAAGTTGCAAATACTGCTTAGAATGTATGGTTAAACAGATGTGTACATTTCTCAAAACTACAATATTTCCGTATTTCTCTTGTAAATCTGATTTCCCTTTCTCTTCAAAAGTTACAGAATTTTAAGTCTTTCTAATATTCATATGAACATTTATGCTCCTACTTCTTCCCTTTTCCTCCCCCCTACATAGTAAAACTTGGAGAAAAAAATCAAGTTATCACATGTGAACTCCAACAACTTCCAATTTATAGACTCAAATCTACCCATATTTGCAAAATTTCTTCTAATGTGTTAAAGAAAATGTTTTCCTACCATCTAAAGCCAATCCCAGCGTATGCATATTTTGGATTTTTAACCTATTTATTTTAACTCACTCATTTGCTCAATATTCATTTATTTAACCCCTAGTAGGCGCCAAACATGACAAGTAGCATCATACAAATAAACAGAGCACACTCTAAGTCTAGGCTATTAATTAACCTCTCTCCCTCTCTCTCTCTCTTTAGTAGTCAATGTTTATCAACTGTATTCTTCCCATTACTTCTTTCAAGTCCACTGTATGAAAGGCCAATTTAGATTTGATGCCATGCACCTATTTTAAGAGTAAGTCTGATGAGTTTTGAGAAATGTATACATCTGTATAACCATACACTCTAAGCAATATTTGCAACTTTCCGTTGAACCAAAATATTCTCTCCCGCCTATTTGTAGTTGGTTCCCCTTCCCACATCTGGTCCCATGAAACCACTATTCTGTCCCCCCACCCCACTACGGATTTAGTTTTGCCTGTCTTAGAGTTAAGTATTAATTAAATTATTTGTATATGTCATCTTTCATTTGGGAGACTGTTTCTGAGATTTAACTATGTGTCCATGTATCAATCATTCCTTCCTTTTTACTGCTGAGCAGTATCCCACTGTGTGAATACATCACGATTTGTTTGTTCAGCTGTTGACACACCTGTGGGTTGTCTCAGATTGGCAACATTATGAAAAGCTGCAATGCTCATCTTTATATTAATTTTCTTATAGACAACTGTTTTCATTTCACATGAGTAAAAATCTACATATAGAATTTCTGCCAACTATATGTTTAACTTTAGAAGGAAATACCACTTGTTCCCAAAGTAGTTTTACCATTTTGCATTTCTATCATCAATGAATCTGTATCAAGTATAGCATATGTCTTCACTTATTTAGGTCTTTCTTAATTTGTCTTAGCAACATCTTATAGTTTTCAGCACACAGATGTTACATTTATTAAACATGTGTATTCCATTTTTTATGTAATGACAGATTTTTTCTTCAGGTATTTTAAATTTATCATATTAGGTGAACAACATTGAGGATGATTTTCTTTTTAAAAATGAAACCTTATCACTATAATATGCCCATCTTGTTCTCTGGTCATATTCTTTGTCCTATAATTGTAATATGTTTTGTCTAATATTAATAGGGCACCTCCAGCTTTCTTATGATTAGTGTTTGTATGATACATATCTTTTTCTGTTTTTACTTTTAATCTATGTGTATCTTTGTATTTAAAGGAAACTTCCTGGAAACTTTAGGCAGAGCAATTAGACAAAAGAAAAGGAATAAAAATAGGAAAGGAAGATGTGAAATTATCATTATTTGCAGATGACATGGTACTCTACACAGAAGACCCCAAAAACTCCACTAAAAAAACTGCTTGATTTAATAAGCAAATTCAGTAGCATAGCTGGATACAAAGTCAACACACAAAAACCAACAGCCTTCCTGTACATGAATAACAAACCCACTGAGAGAAAAATTAGGGTAACAACAGCTTTCCCAACAGCATCCAAAAAAATGAAATACATAGGAATCAACCTAACAAAGGATACAAAAGACCTCTACACTGAAAACTACAGTACTTTGAAAAAGGAGATTGAAGAGGATATCAGAAAATGGGAAGATATCCCTTGCTCTTGGGTCGGAAGAACCAATATAGTGAAAATGGCCATACTTCCAAAATTGTTATACAGATTTAATGCAATTCCGATCAAAATTCCAATAGCATATCTCACACAATTAGAGAAAACAATCCTAAAATTCATGTGGAACCAGAAGAGACTTAGAACAGCAAAGGCAATTCTGGGCAACAAAGACAAGGCATCACAAACCCTGACTTCAAATTATACTATAAAGCTACTATGATAAAAACAGCATAGTACTGGCAAAAACAGACCCAAATATCAACGGAACAGATTAGAAGATGCAGAAATAACTCCAGACATACTAAGCCACCTTATCTTTGACAAAGGTGCCGAACACATTTACTGGAAGAAAGATAGCCTCTTTAATAACTGGTGCTGGAAAAACTGCCTCTGCACATGCCAAAGATTAAAATTAGACCCATATCTTTTACTTTGCACTAAACTAAATTCAAAATGGATCAAAGATCTAAATATTAAAACAGAAACATTAAATCTGTTAGAAGATAGAATAGGAAAAACTCTTGAAGACATTGGGGTAGGCAAAGACTTTATGAATAAAACCCCAATGGCACAGGAACTATCACAAAGAATCAACAACTGGGATCTCATTTTATCAAAAAGCTTTTTCACAGCAAGAGAAACCACCAGAGTGAAGAGACAATGCACAATGTGGGAAAAAATGTTTGCCAGCTGTTCCTCAGACAAAGGATTACTATCAAGAACATACAAAGAACTCAAAAAAATCAGACCTCCCAAATTTAAAGACCCAATCCAAAAATGGGCATCTGAGATGAATACACACTTCTCAGATGAAGAAATACAAATGGCAAATAAATATATGAAAAAATGTGCAACATCACTGGTCATTCGAGAGATGCAAATTAAAACAACACTGAGATTCTACCTCACCCCAGAAATAATGGCTACCATCAAGAAATCAACCAATAACAAATGCTGGAGGGGCTGTGGGGAAAAAGGAACACTTCACTGTTCATGGGAGTGTCCACTGCTGCAGCCACTGTGGAAATCGGTGTGGAGATTCCTCAAAAAAACTAGGATTGGAGGTCCCATTTGACCCAGCTATTCCCCTTCTGGGTATCTTCCCAGAAGAATTAAAAACATCGTACCACAGCGACACATGTGCACCCATGTTTATAGCAGCACAATTTGTAGTAGCCAGATCTTGGAAACAACCCACATGCCCACCAACCGAGGAATGGATAAAAAAGATGTGGTATTTTTATACAATGAAGTACTACTCAGCCACAAGGAAGGATAAACTGGAGACTTTTATAGGTAAATTGATGCAACTCGAGACCATACTCATAAGTGAAATAAACCAGATGCATATGTGTAAACATCGTATTGTCTCCCTAGCGTGAGAAGCTGAAAGAGTAAATAAGATCCAAAATGTACAACAAATATTGTAAAATGGTAAGAAACTGTTCAAAGGAAAGTAAAACTGGGATGGGGGAATGGAGAAAAGGGGAAAAAAAATGAGATATTTCATACACACACAAGATAGTTAAGATAGATACACTACTAATTTCTCTTAGTTCACTGAAAAGAAAGGTTTGTGCTAAAATTGTTTGCACAACTGAATGCTGATATCGTGTACCCTGAGTAACTAATTTACAGATAACAATACACAATGTATTAACCATTGTTACCCTCCTATTATGTTCTGTAATTTTGTTCTATTTTTTTCTCTTTAAATAAAGAAAAAAATATAAAAGAAAAAAAGAAAAAAAATTTCCAGAGTCCTTTTATATGGTTTGATAACCTCTCATTTTTTATTGTAATATTAGATCATTTACATTTAATGCAATTATTGATATGGTTGGGTCTTAATCACTCATCTTGCTATTTGTTTTCACTTTGTCACATTTGTTCCCTGTTCCTTTTTTCCTGTTTTCTTCTGGATAATTGAATTTTTCTTTTTAGTATCCTATTTTATCTCCTCTAATGGCTTATTGATTATTCTCCTAGTTATGGGTAACATTTTTCTTTTTTGCATACCTAATAATAATTTCTGATTGGATATTTAATATTGTGAAAACTGTATAGTGGAATGTATGGATTTTTTTTATAGGGAAGAGGGGGGTCTGTTTTTAAGGTCTGTTTTTTTTTAAGCTTTATTAGATCAGATCTAGGGAAGGATTTACTATAGGGGCAGTTTAGGCATACTATTATCAAGGCATGATCTTTCTGGAGACTCTTATCTAATAATGCGCTTGACATTTCAATAAAGCTCTCCACTCATTCTGATCAAAATTACAATGCTTCCCAGACCTTTGTGAGCTCTAAAAAGTATTTAGCTTTCTGCTTCTGACAATTGTTCATGCAGGTTCTTTGTCATGCGCAGTTTCACTCTGTACTGCTTAGAATGCAAAGAACCAAGAGGACCACTAACCAGGCTCCCAGTGCTATTTCTTTATGTTGTTCTCTCCTTTTTTCTACTCCGTCCTCCAAACCGCAACCACCATCCCTGAACAGATTTCTCAAAGCTCTCTTATTTTTAAAAAAAAATGAGTTTTACTAGATATTAGTTATCCTCAGCATGCCGCACTATCTTCCCTTTATAGTAAAAAACCTCATGAAGTATTTACTTTTCTCAGTTTTCTCACCCTCACTCCTGCCTGCACACATCCAAACTTTCACTCTCATCAACTCAGCAGAACAGCGCTGAGTCCACCACCAGTGATCACCATGACACCTACCACTTCTTAATGGTTTTTATTTCATTTCTAAAGAATTAAAATAATAAGATAATTCTTAAAACTGTAAGAGTTTAAGGCCTCTAGTTCTCTGGATTATTTTTTCTTGTTGTTTTTATTCCTAATCGTTTGGGTGTTGGAAATCCTGGTTTCTTCTCATTTTATCACAGCGACAGTCTTCCAGACTTCTCTGTAACAGCACTTAACACACTGCCCTGTTCCTCTGATTTACATGTGTACTCAGTATGTTGTATGACATTATTCACTTAGGCCAAAAATCCTGAAGCACCACTCAGCTCCTCTCCTCCTCACACTCCATAAATAATCTATCAGCAAATCTTTTTTTTTTTTTTTAATATGTGGGTACTGGAAGTCGAACTCAGGACCTCACACTTGCCAGGCAGGTGCTTATGCCGCTGAGCTATTTCACTGGCCCTCTATCAGCAAATCTCGTCAGCTCTGCCCTCAGCATGGATCCTCACTCTGGCCACGCCTCACTTTCTGCACAGTTATCCCCCGGTCCTCGCTGCCATTCTATCACACGGTGCTATGGTCTTCCAGTTTTCACCCTTCTTTCAAGGTGTAGCTAGAATGACCTTACTTTTTGATTGGAATATAAATAAGACTGCTCTTCTTGTAGCATGCTAATAGATTTCCCTTTTCGCACCCTAAGAAAACTCCAACCTTTTTTTTTTAATGTGGGTACCGGGAGTCGACCTCAGGACCTTGCGCTTGCCAGCAGGCGCTTGTGCCGCTGAGCGATATCACTAGCCCCCAACCTTCTTAATATAGTCCAAAAGGCCCTACACGAACCCCACCCTCCCACCCTCTTTGTGACCCTACTCCTATTCCTTTACTAATCTCCAGCCACACCAACCTTCCTAGCATTCCTCAAACACCCTAACTAAGGCTGTAGTTACTGTTTTTTGGCTGGGGCGCTCACTCTCAGATATGTGCATAGCATACTCTCTCATTTCATGCAACTTTTTAAAAGGTAACCCTAGATCCTAGTTATAATAGCCCCATTATTCTCCATCCCATATCCTATTTTATTTTTCTTCATTTATCTTAACACTACCTATAATTTATTATTATTTCTTAAATGACTGCTTCTCTCACCATAATACAATTTGCCTTGGGGCCTGAACTTTGGTTTTCATCTTTAATCTCAGAGTATAGAAGAATACTTGTATATGGTATGCACTCAATACTTGCCCAATTAGTAAACGACTTTTTTCAAGCAAAGCACCGTGTTATTATTTCTCCAATTCCATTACCAAAGAAAAGTACCTGGAGTGTGGAAGTATTCACTGTCTATACAGCAATACAGTGAGGCACCCTTGGAAATGTTTTTTATGTTGTGGACTTCAAGTGTCTTAACTGCATACTGATTCAGAAACCTCTATCTGAGTTCTGAAGCCATCAATGGGCTTTGAAAAGACTGAAATTGTACACAAAAGATTTGTAGTACATTTTTTTTTTTTTTTTGTGGGTACCGGGGGGTCGACCTCAGGACCTTGTGCACCAGCAGGTGCCCGTGCCGCTGAGCGATATCACCGGCCCCTTTTTCATATGTGGGTTCCGGGAGTTGAACTCGGGCCCTCGCGCTTGCCGGGCAGGCGCTTAAGCCGCTGAGCCATCTCACCGGCCCTGTAGTACATTTTTTGTAGGGGAAAAAAAATGGCGAGCCCTTGACGGCTCACCAATCCTGAAAGTCACAGCTTTAGATCTTCTTTACCATTTAAAGCAGTTTGTCTAACATTCCAGCCAGTTACCTTCCATACCAACCCACATTCAGTACAGGTTTCCCTTCTATTTTAGAACTTTCAATTTCTAATATTTCTATTTTTTTTTCCTGTTTTTCTTTTTTAATTTTTGAGATGGGCTCTTGCTATGTTGCCCAAGATGGCCTCAAACTCCCAGACTCACATGGTCCAGCCTCCCGAGAAGCTGGTACTAGAGACACGTGCCACTGAGCTTGGCCAGAAATATTATTTCAACATTTTTAAAGCTGATTTTATATTCTTGTGACTAAATCTTCCAGAATTAAACACAGCTATGTTGTGTTCGCCACAGCATGGCTGCAATTCTCAAAGGAGTAGAGTACATGAAAATACACTTAAACAAAAAGTACAGTAAATATTACTTAGTCTTCAATAATTTAGGGAACACTCCAGTATTTCACCGTATCTCCCAGTTATCATTGAGAAAAAAAGCAATATGGGGTATGAGCAGCTTACAGGGAAGTTCCAGACCGTGAGAATTACAATCTAAAGAGCTGTTAAAAGAGGAAAAATACCAATGTTTGGCACAGAGTGAAGGCACTTGGCATGACATTTGTTTCTCCTACAATGCTACAGCATTATAGTAATTTTTTATTTAAAAAGGGGCTGAGAATAAAATGATAGCTATAACAGAATGCCACATGACTAAATAAATAATACTGTGCTGTAATTACATATCCCATCTGCTTTCCCATGAGGAACTCACAGCCACCGACAAGTTTGTTGTGAAATTATAATTTCATGCTCTGTACAAAATAAATGAACAAAAATTATTTACTACAGGAATGAAAGAAAGGCGAAGCATTTTGGCTAAGCTTTGCATTTTTTTTTTTTTTAATGTGGGTACCAGCAGTCGAACTCAGGACCTTGCACTTGCCAGGCAGGCGCTTTTGCCACTGAGCCATATCACTGGCCCTAAGCTTTGCATTTTAAGCTTCATCGGTTTGAGAGTCCAGAGACTTATAGAGATATTTTTATTTCTTTTGGCTAAGGAAATAAGACTATGTAGACTAGTGCTGTCTAACAGAACTTCACTGATGGAAACGTTCCGATTCTGAGCTGATCAATATGGCATTCACAGGCCACACGTGGCTCTTGAGCTCTTAAAATATAACAAATACAACTGAAGACTTGAATTTTTAATCTTGTCTTTAATTAGTTTTTATTATTATAAATTTAAATAATCACATATGACTCATGGCTACTGTATTCAACCACCAAGTCTAAAAGAACAGAAGATAACTAAGTTCACCTTGGTGGAAAGGGACCAGGAGAATTGGATTTTATGGTGGCAACATGTACAAATAAAGGCTCTTTTGCTATCTGTTGGAATGTGTCTACCACATCATTCTTCTTAAATCATGAATATCCATTTACACAGGAAAGAGAGATAAGCAGCAGGAAGTAGATTACTTAGACATCAGTAAAAATCTGCTAAAATGTCTAAGCTAAAATAGGCTTTAATTTACAACCTGAATAAGAGTGGCAAACTTAGAACAAAGTGACCAAAATGATGATGATTCACACAGTTTATATGTGTATATTATTTATGAGTTGATAGTTTTTAATTCATGGTATTTTTGTTCATCTGTGGTGAGGGAGAACGACAGGAAAATAAATCTCCGATACCTTATTTGTTAAAAAAAATGACAGAGTTGTCAGTCTATGACAAATAACTAAAAGTTAAGTTCTGGGATTGATGAAGGAGGTCCAGGAGAAATGTGCCCCAGGAGATATCTGACTCTTGCAGGGAAATGGATTTGGGCCCAGGTGAGGGAGCATGTCCTACCACTTTCTGTTGCTCTGATTCAGCAGTTGCCGTATCTCACTCCTCATATGCATTTATCTCAGGAGACAAAGTGCTGACCCATTAACACAAATATTCTGTTAACTTGATACTTAATCACTGAGATGCCAGGGCCAGGCCTCAGCCTCTTGAGCATTTAGGTATGGTGAATTTATCCCCTGAAGCTCAATTACCTCAGAAATATGAATACAAATGAATATGAATTTCCAGGCTTGCAAAATTCAAAGGCCTGACCCTGAATCATGGTGGCCACACAGCAGGCCTCTGGAACTTCAGCGAGCAGCCAGCTGGTCTCCCACAGCTGGTATCCCTGCCTCCTTGTGCAGTTCACACAAACTCGCTCAGTGCTGCAGAACGATGAACAGCACCTCAGCTACAGCCTTAACTTCAGCAACATCTGCTAAGTTCTCACCTCGTGCTGCGTACTGTCCTAAGCATCTTAGTCTACCTCACCTGACTTCGCTGCACGTGGACGTCCCTGTGAGACAGGTTATCACTCCACGGTCACCGTGCTGCACTGAAGGTAGGAGAGCTTTCCAAGACCGCAGACCCACGTAAGTGGCTGGTGGAATGAAGATTCGAACTCTAGCATTATAATTCCTGAGCCTACAATCTCAATCACTGAGTACCTTGCCTTAGACTAAATAGTAATGCCCAGTAGAGTAACTTATGTTAGGAATTCTTTTATGCAATAATTTCCCAGGAAATTTACCTCTTATTAAAGCATCACAAACAACCCGTCAGCCAGACAGGGAGATGTTCTAGGAAGGCAACAGGCAGTTGTACTGGTCATTAAAGCCACGTCTTTTCTATACTCGGCACCTCCTTAGCGAGCATCTTTCATGAGAAGAGTGAACTATGTATGGGTATACTAACGTATGTTATGACCCATGAGAATACTAAGAAAGACAAAGACAGCATCCTGTTTCAATCATTTCACCAAACACTCCTGCTGTCTCGATTGCTCGATTTAACCAGTAGACAAAAGCTGATCAAAATTAAAATAGCTGGAAACAATGTCTCTAGGAAATAGATGGTAAATAAATTACCATTAACTGATCGAGAGAAGTTTATTATCTCAAGCAGTTATACATCCCTCATTTAAATTCGGTTTTCATTTATACTTTGTAGAACAAGCCCTTTATAGACTAAAGGAGTAGACCCTGAAATAAGTTCCAAGTTAGGATACTGTAAATTCCAGTTACTATTTTGATGTATTAGAATTTACAAGGTGGAAAAAGGTTTGATGTTTTAATACTATTCTATCAGTATTATTAATAGAAAGTCAGAGTAAGGAAAGGATGGGAGGCCCTTGGGAGAGGCAATAAATAGTTGGGGATCACTGACACACTGTGTGACCTGAGGAAGTGAGATCTGTTTTGTTAACGCTAAGATGGCCTTTCTTACACCCTCAATTGTGTCCCCAAAGATTGAAATACAGAGAACAATAACAGCAAGATGCCATCAAATAGAGAATGTATTAGACAAATTTATATGTTATTAGTCCCTTAATTCTAATTTTAATCAGAATGCATCTGTTGCCAAGTACTGTGCTCATGAGTCCACTTTTTGCTAGGAAGATCCTGATAATGCCATCTGGTAGGAAAAAAGTAAGGTGATGTAAGCCTAGGATGCATGGAATAAATAAAAAGATCTGCCACATTTTCAAAGTATGTCCAAAAGAAATCACGATGATGAAACTACATCATAAAACCACAACAACTACCTCTGAGAGGTGTTGGGAACTTGGCCAAACAGGCCCTTCAACAGCTTTCATTCTAACTGTATGGAAATATCATCCTTATGTAGTTGTGCAGGGAATGGGGGAGGGGAAGCAGAGTCCAGGCGATTCCCATGACAACAGATTTTATTTACTAAATCCTACCTATGTGGTAGGCACTAAGAACTTTGTGTAATTGATTTTGGCTTAATTCAGACAATAATCCAAATGAGTTCGGAGAGTAAAATTCCCATCTAAGAAATAAAGAAAAACTGAATTAACTTAGCCAATTTGGCAAGCTGGCCAAAATAACATGTTTCAAGAGAGGCTGAGCTGGGACAAAGCTCTTAACCACAATGCTCCATTTTGGAGAGGAAATATCTGCACCAAGTCCAAGTTGCTATAAACATCACAATCCTGTGAGTCTGCACACTGTCTCGTTTCTTTTCTATTCATATTTTGTCTGAAGGAAATCACATTGAAGTCCTTTTTTTTTTTTTTTTGGTGGGTACCGGGGGTCGACCTCAGGACCTCGCGCGCCAGCAGGCGCCCGTGCTGCTGAGCGATATCACCGGCCCCTTTTTCGTATGTGGGTTCTGGGAGTCGAACTTGGGCCCTCGTGCTTGCCGGGCAGGCGCTTAAGCCGCTGAGCCATCTCACTGGCCCTTGAAGTCCGTTTTGAAATAAGTTTCTAAAATGAAAACTGTCAAAGGCCATTTCCTGTTTTTAATATCATCTTTCTTTTTGATTAAAGAGAACACATAAAACCATGCTTTTTAAAGAAATAAGGGTTTTCTGTAGCGGGGAATCTATTAGTTAAAATTTGGAATAGAAAAACCTGGTGATCCTGGACTATTTATTTATTTATTTATTTGGGTACCAGGAATCAAACTCAAGACCTTGCACTTGCCAGAAGTAGAAAATACAGTGTCTCTCATGTCCAAGTCATCACCAGACAATCTCACATACAAATCTAAGGGCTATCGCTTAACTTCTCCTTATTTTTGAAAATTCAGCTGGATAATTCATATTAATGAGAAACTGGCAAATGTAAACGTGAAGTATTTGAAAGAACAAACCAAAATTATTTATTCATTAACTAGGCTATAAACATGCCATCCACATACTAGAAAAGCTAATAATTACTCTCTAATTGTGCTAATTATATAATGACAATGTTGTAAATGTTTGTTTATATAATTTTAGATTTCTCTGAGTAATCTTATCTTCGGTCAGACTTTGGACTTCCGCCACCATGTATTCATGTTTATACTGGTACATGCCAAACAGTTTGAACAACTTATTTTTAAAATTGGTGGTTAAAATGCTACAAGTATTCAAATTAGAAACTTACCACATCCTTCGGAGGAGGTTCTACTTCCTTCTTTATCTTTTTACCCATCCTGGAAAAAGATGTAAAATGGTTAAAGTGGCATTTCTGCCTTTATAAATGTGTACGATTTGCTTAGCTACTTAAATTCTTGAGAGTTTTATTTTCTCCTTTACATTTTCCTTAATAAAAGAAAGTGCAATATATATACACAAATTATTGTACATGTACAAACCTGTCACCAACACCCCAATTTTACTTACACCACAGGGAATAATTTACCATGCTTATAGCTCATTTACATTGGGCTTGAGAGTCTAAATTCAAGATACTTTTGGGATCTGAAAGAACATTTGTGCCACAAAGCAGGAATTTCCTGTAATATAATCCATAGATCAATAACAAAGCAATTGAGAAGAAATGTATTCTGAGAAAGTTGGAGTTACTCTTTGTCCTTTGTAAGATCTTTTTCTACCTACCTTCCTCTGCCCATGCCTGTGGAAAAAAGGAACAGTATATACACATACTGACGTACCCCAGAGGAATAACTCAATTGGGTATGGACAACGTCCCAAGATGTCAGTGCCTATCAGAATAACACAGCTCTTGCTAGTTTTCTTCAATGAGAGTTGTGGGATTATGTTTGTCATTAGAGCAATCTCAGATGGTATAATCTAGCCTCAATGAAATTAATGTAGTCTCGAGAGATAAATCTTGGGAAGTAGAAAATCCTTAGAGAGAATTAATGTCAGGGTTAGTTGAAGTTGCTTGTCAAAGGTCAAAAGCAACTTCCTAGCATTAGAGATACTGAGCAGAGTTATTACAAATATTGAAAAGCCTCATGTGCACAGAAACTCATGGGGACCTCTGAAAGACACCTATTCCAGGTCACTAACATCAGGCCATAGAAAGTAAGGGATCTTGAGGAACTAGTCAAGCTTATTCTGTGATGTACTATTTTACGCTATATTCAATATGTTAAAAATGTATCCATACCCTCTATTAAATGTAATTTTTATCATAAAAACTTGCACTTGAAACTACTCAGCAATTAGCACAAATGGAAATTCTTGTCGAATAGAAAATTATTTTCACATGTAATGAAACCTTAATTGTTTTTCTTTTCTTTCTCTTTTTTTTTTTTTTTTTTTGGTACTGGGAACTGAACTCACAACCTGGCACTTGCCAGGGAGGCGCTGTGCCGCTAAGCTACATCCCCGTCCCCGAAACCTTAATATTAACAAAAACATTTAACATTAACTTTTCTTTTTATATATTAAGAGCCAATTTTTTTCAAGTCTCAAATATCTTTAACAGGTTCTAGGCCTTATGCCTATAGTAACTTGGGTAGACAAAGAAACCATTCTGGACAAACAAAAAGCTATCTATAGTTAACCTCTAGGAAAACAATGAGTTCATAGCTCTTTATAACAATTCCAAGCTATAACAGCTTCTGACTTATAAAAGAACTCCTTATGAATTAAATTATACCTGCATAAAGTTGTTTTATATCAACTGATTTCACTCAGCAAATAATTTTTCCTATTTCATGATAGTGTTTTAGGCAATTGCATAGCGAAGAGCTCAGAGGCTAGACTAAAGATCCAGTGCTGCAAGGACAAAGCTGGTCCTAGGCAACACTGGGACTGTTTTCTTGGGTATGTTAGCCAGGAAGAGAGTAAACAGCCCGTATAGGTTAGGGGCAATGAGCCACCGAGATGACCCTCATTTTGTTCCACATAAAGGCAATATATTTTCCTGTAGAGAATTCTGAAGACAAAGAATGGTACAATGAATAAGATTTTTTAAATACTCAAGGTAAGCGCAGGGAGATTAGTACTACTTCAATATAGTTCCTTTGTGTGTGTGTTTTCTAAAGTGATTTTATCATCCTACCCGGATTTCTATTCCCTAGTCACACTTTCCCTTCCTGGGACCATCTTCCTACTAAATTCTTAACAAGTCCATCAGTCGCCATTTATTGTTCCAATATTGTCCAAAGAATCAGCATAATACGTCATTTAAGTAATACTTTAAAAGTCATTATTGAGGGCCCATGAGATGGCTCAGCGGGGTAAGCGCGAGGGCCCGAGTTCGACTCCCGGAACCCACAGAAAATAAAAGTTATTATTTATCTAATCAGTCTCTTATTTCCAATTTTCCTGGAATTATGGATTAGGTTACAATGAACATTCTTAGCCATAAAACTTTCAGCCACATCCCTAACTGTTTCTTTAGGATAAATCTCCAGTAGTAGAAGGACTGGGTAAGAAGGCACCAAGTACATGGTATTAGACAGGAAAACGAGTCAGTAAAGTCGATCGATCTGCAGCTTCTAGAGCCACCTTCCCACGCACACGAGTTTACTGGGCGCTGGTATTTCCCCTGCGCACAGCTTCGGCCCACAGTCTTAAGTATTTTCTAAGCCAGACAATGCTTTGAACCGATTTGAAGGGGAGAAAGAGAGGACAAGGTAACCCGGGCCCCTTCTTGAGTCGCTCAGTCAGGTAACGGGGTCCTAGCCCCCGGGCCCGTCTAACCCGTTTCCCCCGTTAGGTAGCGGGGCGAGCTGCTCCGGAACGCGCCGACCCCCGTCCGAGGCTGCGCGGGCAGGCCGAGCCCTCGGGAGGCGCTGCCCCGCGGTCCCCCGGAGTCCCCGCCCCGCGGCGCCTCCTCCGGCCCCAAGTCTTCCTCGGGCCCCGCGCCCATTTTCTCCGACGCGAGGGGCCAGGTGTGCGGCCGCGGGCTCCCTCTACCTGCCGGGAGGTCCCGCAGAGCCCCGGCTCCTCACACCGCCACGGTCCAACGGTCGCAGCTGGCGCAAACCTCCCAGTCCACAGCAACCGCCGGTTGCTGGGCGACGCCTCCCGCGCCTGCGCGCTTCGCCGGGAGCGCGCGCCTCCCGCGCGCGTTCGTCCCGCCCTGGACAGCAGTCAGTGCCGCCGGGCCGGGCGCGTCCTCTGTTCCCGGCACGGCGCTTTGGGGCAGGATATAAACCGGATCTTCCTCAGAACTAATCAGGGCCCTGCGAATCTCCTCTTCCTTCTTTCTTGCTCTTCTGCCGCTCTTCCCAGCCGTCCAGATAAAGAAAACAAGACTGTTTCTCTTTTCTTCCTTCTCTATCCCCGCCCGCCAATGGCGATCAGCAATCAAGTCATCAATCAGCCCCCTGCAGTTTGTTCCCTCTCTGTTCCCCTCACGTCCTTACCCAACCCATGCCATCATGTTTAGCTTTATAGCTGATGACTTCGGTTTTTTACTCCTAGTTCCTAGTGCATACCACACACAGACCAACCTGCCCGAAATCGTTGCTCTAGTCTTGTCCTTTCCCTACCCATATGTCATGGCTTCCAAAGGTAAGTTTTCCTCATGTTCCCCTGGAGTTCCAGGCCGCCTACCCTTCCTGTTCTATCTGCAGCATTATTCCCACGCTGCACTCAAGCCCAGCCACGCTTCTCATTCCCCCGTTTTTCCACACTTTTTTCCTCTGGATTTTTGCTCACTCTATTCCCTAATTTTATTTTTCAGCAACTATTAAGCATATGCTATTTGCTACGTTATGTGCAGCTCTTGAAATACTCTTTCATTTCTAAACCCAGTTCAAATGCCATCTTCATAAAATATTCTTTGGTTGTCATTAGTAAAGAACTTTTCCTTCTCCCCTTACACTTTGCAAACTCCTGCCCTGGTCAGTCCTCCAGCCTGAAGTGTGCTGGATGCTTCTTACCCTTGCTACTATGATTTCTGTGCTGTACCCCATAAATGGGACAACAAAAAGAGGTGTCCAAAAAAATAGAGCTCTTTATTTTAGCTGGTACCCAGCGGCCTCCCCTATGCCAGAACAAAGAGGAGAGCCCGGGGAGGATCAGGGTGCAGATTTTACAGTAGCAAGCAGTTGCACAGAAGCCAATAGCAATGGTTAATAAAGTAATTTTACAAACTCATTGGTTAGGCTTTTACGCGCGGGGTATTTGGCATTATCTCATTGGGCAGAAGGAGCATTCTATTATGGGTTGCTAGAGGGCGGGAAGGTGCGTTGTGTCACTTCGGTGAAACTGAAACTTTAACAGAAACGAAACTTATCTAACGTTAGGCGGAAACAAGGACGGGACAAACGAAATGGCTGTTTGTTCGTAAGATGGCGGCGTTAGCCTTGTCAGGTTACATTTGTTGCTGTCATTGTTCTCTTCCCACATTTTAAATTACCTGACCAACAGTTTTATACGTATTTAACAGTTCTTTATATTAAATTTTCTGTGCTCAAATATCTGGTGTGATTTCCATCTCCTGATTTGACCTTGACCCTCTTGTATGTTTGGCATTTTTCTCTCCATCTTTTTTCGCCATCGGTATATACAGTCAAGTCACTGCTGTGTCTTACAAAAGCAAAATACTCTTCAATCCTTGTGTTAGCTTTCTGTTACTATAACAAAGTACCTAAGGCAATTAACATATAAAGAGATTTATTTTGGCTTATGGTTCTGGAAGTTTTAGTCCAAGACTAAGTGGCCCACTCTGGCTGAGGTGGTACATCAGGGCAGGGGCACATGGCACAGCAAAACACTCACCTCATGAGCTAGGATGCAGAAAAGCTAGACAAGAAGGGGCTGGGATCACACAATCCTCTTAGAGAGAACACTCCCAATGATACTAGAACCTCTCACTCAACCCTACCTCCTAAAGATTCCACAGCACCTCCCACTAGTGACACCCTAAGGGTCAACCCTTTAACACTTGGATCTCTGGGGGACACTTCCCCTGACCAAAGCAATCTTGTATCTCCTAGCACCATTCTATTCTCTTTCCCCTCCACATCATTACAACTAACGTGTATTAGATACTTTTACATCTTTAACTTACCATTCACTTTCCAACTACAGTGATCTGGTTTTTTCCCTAGCACTAAAACTACCCAAATCCACTGAGTATTTCTTGGTCTTTGTTTTCCTTGATATTATGGTACATGTAACACTCTTGATGATAAAAACTCATTCTTGAAACTCTTTAGCTTCCATAACGTTACTTGCTTTGGTCCTCCTATTTTACTGACCATTATTTAAAATCTTTTCTCTAAAGCCTTAAATGTTGATATTTCCCAGAGATCTATTTCTGGCTCTCTTCCAACACTACGTGCTTTTCTGGAGTGATCTTGTTCATATCTGTGACCTCAACTTCCACGTACAGTTCCCCATCCCATTTGACACTAAACTCTGGATCACGCCTCTTTCTACCTGCAGGACTTCACTTAGCTGTGCACAGGCACTTCAGACATCAACCACTGACTGCATCATTTCCCCAGCATAAACAGGTCTTCCTGTTTATCAGGTACCACCGCCTACCTAGCCACCCAACCAGGAAGTGTGATATTCACTGCCCTTCCTATACAGTTACTGGATTCTAAAGGTCTCTAGAATTTATCACCTTTCTATTTCCACAGTCCCAGCATAGGATGTCACCCTCCTTCACCTGGATTCATCTCACAAGTCTGACAGGTCTCTTGTCCTCTAGCTTTGATCTAGCGTCAGTCCATCTTCTCCAAGATGAGCAAAGCAATCTGGGTACAGTACAAATCTAATTTGTGTCTCTCCTGACTCTCAATCATCCACCACATGATGAGATACAGCAAGACTTTTAAACTGGCATTCAACACCCTTGTTGTTCTGATTCACTCTCCTCACAGTGCTTCCATCACCCCCAAAATAGCAATCTGTGCGTCATTCTCCAAGTACACCAGGACGTTATGTCCTTTGTTCATTTTTCAGATTTATCTTAGTCATAGTTAACCCCAGAAAGTCTTCGCTGGCTTCTCCATTCACAGTGAAACATTTTTTGTTTTATGCTATTTCTGACATTACACTTGCTGCTTCTGTTTTCATGTAAATTCATCCATTCATTCATTCGTATGTGTGTCTTCTCACCAAGGCTGTTTCTAAATGTTTCCGTCCCAAATTTCCCTCATTCCTCATTGAAGAACATTTCAGTCCTCCCAAATTTCCCTCAAACCTCTTGCTCCATCCCACTTTCTTGGGAACAACTGATGTGTTTCTCTCCCTATAATTTCGCCTTTTCCAGAATGTCCTATAAATGGAGCCACACACCATGTTGCCTTTTGTGTCTGACTTCTTTAATTTAAGATGCTTCTGAGATCTGTTCGTGGTGTGGCGTGTACCAATAGCCTATCTCTATTGCTGAGCAGGTTTACGCTGCATGGGTATTTAAGTAAATGTCTGGCTAAGACAGAAAGAAGCCTGCCAACTCCCGAGACGCAGGTACCATCACTTATTTAAGTAGTCTTCTAACGTTCAACAAATTATGTTAATATTCTTTTGGGTGCAAAGTTCAGATATTTGCTCTTGATTTAGTAGAACTGGGGAAAATACTGGCTTAGATGAAGTCAGCTGGATACAGAGACTGAACTATTGCTTTAAAGATCAGGGTTTCCAGAGCCAGGCGTGGTGATGCACACCTGTAACCCCAGCACACAAGAGGCTGAGGCAGGAGAATTGTTGTAAGTTCCAGGCCAGGCTGGCCTGCATTGTGAGTTCAAGGACAGCCTAAACGACATAGGAAGACTGTGTCTCAAACAAAACAAAACAAATCAAATCAGTGCTTCTAGGTGTGTATTTGTGTGTTTTATTCCACACACACTCTTTTCATGTGCCAGACAAGGTGGTTCCCTAGAGCCTTAGTTTACCAACCATTCTGCCCAAAGCTATTCTCCTGGATCCACCCAACAGTTCTGCGGAAGGTCTGAGGTCGGTGCCCGTAGGATCAGGTGCACACCCCTGGCTCCACCATCGTGTCCAGGGTAACAAGATGCTCCATTCATTCAGGCCTTGGTCCTATGCTCACCAATGGACCCAAATACAGGAAGGAGTTACTGTGATTAACAGCCCTGCCATCTCTCTTCTAAATTAGATAGGAAGGGCTGAGTCTCCCAAAGGAAGAAATGCTGAGCAGATTACGAAGCAGCACATGGGCTGTTATTTGCAGTTTTTCACTATTAAAAACAAAGTTTCTGTGTCTTTTATGTAATTGTACCAGATTTCTCTAGGTACCTAGAGGTAAAAATAAGTTATGGAAATTTATTTTCTAATAGTGTATGAAAAGGCTGGTTTTTTCACACCCTCACCATCTCTATAGATATTACCACTCTTTGAAAATGCTGCCAATCTAATGAACAAAATAGGACCTTCGGTGTTTGTTTTTAGCTTTTCATTTCTCTAAATAAAAGTCGGGGGCAAGTCGTTTCTTCCTGGTCACTGATTCTTGCAGGTCACTCCAGGGAAGCAGCTGCTGAGGTGGTGATCCAGCTATGGAAAGATACCAAGGAGTGTTTTCAGCATTAACACCTGGAAAAAGGACGGAAGGAGGTGAACAGGGCAGAGAGGGCAGAGCTGGGCTTCTGTTTGCTCTGTCACAGCGAGGGTCTCGGCTGACCTCCTGACCATCTCTGAAGCTAAGATGGCCTTTGTGAGTTGTCCAAGTTCGAGCATGATGATCGGGCTCCCTTAGCCTAGTACCTTCCAGCCCCTGGATGAGAAGGGCGTGCCCTGGGCTGAGGTGAGTCTCTTCAGTGGAGGGCAATTCCCAAAGGCACCAGGGCTGCCAGCCAGCAGCCTTCTCAGCAGCCGGGGAAATGAACGCCTCCGTCCCAGAGTGCAACACAGCACAGCGCGCCGCACCCTGATTGCGTTCATTACTCTGTGAACTGCTTGCTCCTAGTCCTGCTGCTCCCTTGCTGCTGTGCAGTGGGGCTTTCTCCTGGATACTAATCCTTTGTATGTTATAGTGTTGCAAATATCCTATCTCCGTGTACACATATTGTTGGTCTTGTTAAACGGCCATGTCTTTTAAAGACCTGTTCTATTTCTAGATAGTCACATTTGCTCATCTCTCCTCTCCAAGGTTATAAAATTATTTTATATACTTTCTTTGAGTACTTCTATGCTTTTTTTTTCTTTTTCATGTCTAGCTCTTTCGTGTCTCTGGATTTAATTTTTTGTTCAAGGTATGAGGTAATATCCAGTACCATTTATTTAATAGGCCATTTTCTGCAGACTGACATAAAAAAGCGTACTAAGCAGAATTTAAAAGTTTCATTTAGATGGGAATATTTCTTGACTCTCTATTCCAGTGGTCTATTTTTCCCTTAATACCTTGTTTTAATTTTTAAATTTTATTTTATGTTTTTATGTTTTTGTGGTACTGGCCATTGAACCCGTGGCCTCACACATGCTAGGCAAGTGCTCTACCACTAAGAGGCAGCCCTTGCCACTAACAGCTCATTTAAAAATCACTGTGCTGTTCTAAGGACATTCTAGAAAGAGATAACAAGGACTACAACTCCAGGAACCCCAACAGAAGGAATCCACCAGGCAGGGCAGATAATTAAATAGAGGGAAAGGGGAAAAACAAACAAACAGTGGGAACCAACAACAGGAAAATATGACAAATATAAGTCAATACATACCAGTTTTAACCATCAATGTTAACGGTCTCAATTCAACAATCAAAAGGCACAGACTGGCAAAATGGATCAAGAAGCAAGATCCAACAATATGCTGTACACAAGAAACACACTTAATTCAGAAAGAAATTCATAGACTGAAAGTCAAAGGATGGAAAACAATACTCCATGCAACAGGAACCCAGAAAAAAGCAGGGGTAGCTATTCTTTTTGCAGACAAAGTGAATTTCAAGCCAAGAATGATTCAGAGAGATAAAGACAGTCATTACATCCTTGTAAAGGGAACAATCCAAGAGGAAGAGATAACGATCATAAATATATATGCGTCAAATACCAGTGCACCCAGCTATATAAAACAAGTACTAAAGGACATGAAAAATCAAATAAGCACTAATACAATTATATTGGGGGATCTCAATACTCCACTGTCACAAAAGGACAGATCAACTAGACAGAAAATCAATAATGAAATAATAGAACTGAACCAAACTTTTGAACAAATGGACTTAGTAGGTGTCTACAGAGTGTTCCACCCCACAACATCAGAATACACGTTCTTCTCAGCTGCACATGGGACGTTCTCCAAAATAGACCACATACTAGCTCATAAAACCTGCTTAAGTAAATGCAAAGGAATTGAAATTATCCCATGCATATTATCAGACCATAGTGCAATGAAATTGGAAATCAATGGCAAAAGAAATCACAAAAACTCCCTAAACACATGGAAATTAAACAGCACCCTCCTGAACAACCAATGGGTCACAGATGAAATTAAAGAAGAAATTAGACACTTTCTACAACTGAATGATAATGACAGTACAACATACCGGAACTTATGGGATACAATGAAAGCAGTCCTAAGAGGGAAATATATAGCATTAAATACCTATATCAGAAAAATAGAGCAAGCGCAAATAAACAACTTAATGGCAAACCTTGAACTTCTAGAAAAAGAAGAGCAGGCTAAGCCAAAAGCCCATACAAGGGAGGAAATTATAAAGATCAGAGCAGAAATTAATGTATTGGAGACTAAAAAAACAATACAAAGAATCAATGAAGCAGAGTTGGTTCTTTGAAAGAATAAATAAGATTGACAAACCCTTATCCAACCTTATTAAAAAAAGAAAAGACAAGACTCAAATCCATGCAATTCAAAATGAAAAGGGTGATATCATGATGGACCCTGCAGAAATCCAGAAGATCATCTATACCTATTTTGAAAATTTGTATTCTACTAAGATGGAAAATGCAGACGAAATGGACAGATTCCTAGATACGTATGAATTGCCAAAGCTGAATCAAGAAGATTTCAAAATCCCAAATAAGCCAATATCAATCAATGAAATCGAAGATGTAATTAAAAACCTCCCAACAAAGAAAAGCCCAGGCCCGGATGGATTCACTGCTGAATTCTACAAGAAATTTAGAGAAGTCCTAACACCACTACTTCTCAAACTTTTTAATGAAATTGAAAGGGAAGCAATACTCCCAAATTCATTCCTGGAAGCAAGCATTACCCTGATACCAAAACCAGAGAAGGACCCAACTAAGAAAGAGAACTACAGGCCAATCTCCCTAATGAACATAGATGCAAAAATCCTTCATAAGATACTGGCAAACAGAATCCAACTAATCATCAAGAAGATTATACACCATGACCAAGTTGGATTCATCCCAGGGATGCAGGGATGGTTCAACATACGTAAATCAATCAATGTAATACACCATATTAACAGAACCAAAGACAAAAATCACATGATCATCACAATAGATGCAGAAAAAGCTTTTGACAAAGTCCAGCACCTTTTCATGATAAAAACCCTACAGAAAATTGGAATAGAGGGTCTTTATCTCAATCTGATAAAAGCTATCTATGACAAACCAACAGCCAATATTATACTAAATGGTCAAAAACTGAAAGCCTTGCCTCTAAAATCAGGAACAAGACAAGGATGTCCACTGTCCCCACTCTTATTCAACACAGTTCTGGAAACTTTAGCCAGAGCAATTAGACAAGAGAAAGAAATAAAAGGAATAATGATGGGAAAGGAAGAAGTTAAATTATCATTATTTGCAGATGACATGATACTCTATACAGAAGACCCCAAAAACTCCACTAAAAAACTGCTAGATTTAATAAACAAATTCAGTAGTGTAGCTGGATACAAAGTCAATACTCAAAAATCAATAGCCTTTCTGTACACAAATAACAAACTTACTGAAAGAGAAATCAGGGAAACAATACCTTTCACAATAACATCCAAAAAAATGAAATACCTAGGAATCAACCTCACAAAGGATGTAAAAGACCTCTACACTGAAAACTACAGTACTCTGAAAAAGGAGATTGAAGAGGATATCAGAAAATGGAAAGATATCCCTTGCTCCTGGATAGGAAGAACCAATATAGTGAAAATGGCCATACTTCCAAAATTGTTATACAGATTTAATGCAATTCCAATCAAAATTCCAACAGCATATCTCACAGAATTAGAGAAAACAATCCTAAAATTCATTTGGAATCAGAAGAGACCTAGAATAGAAAAGGCAATTCTGGGCAACAAAGGCAAGGCAGGGGGCATCACAATCCCCGACTTGAAATTATACTATAAAGCTACTGTGATAAAAACAGTGTGGTACTGGCAAAAAAACAGACCTGAAGATCAATGGAACAGATTAGAAGATGCTGAAACAACCCCAGACACACTAAGCCACCTTATCTTTGACAAAGGTGCCAAACACATTCGCTGGAAGAAAGATAGCCTCTTTAATAAATGGTGCTGGAAAAAACTGGCTCTACACATGCCGAAGATTAAAACTAGATCCATATCTTTCACCATGCACTAAACTAAATTCAAAATGGATCAGAGATCTAAATATTAAAACAGAAACATTAAATCTTCTGGAAGGTAGGATAGGTAAAACCCTTGGAGACATTGGTGTAGGCAAAGACTTTATGAATAAAAACTCAACCGCACGGGAACTATCCCAAAGAATCAATAACTGGGATCTCATCTTATTAAAAAGCTTTTGCACAGCAAGAGAAACCACCAACAGAGTGAAGAGACAACCCACAATGTGGGAAAAAATGTTTGCCAGCTGTTCCTCAGACAAAGGATTACTATCGAGAACATATAAAGAACTCAAAAAAATCAGACCTCCCAAATTTAAAGACCCACTCCAAAAATGGGCATCTGAGATGAATACATATTTCTCAGATGAAGAAATACTAATGGCAAATAAATATACAAAAAAATGTGCAACATCACTAGTCATTCGAGAGATGCAAATTAAAACAACACTGAGATACCATCTCACCCCAGAAAGAATGGCTACTATTAAGAAATCAACTAATAACAAATGCTGGAGGGGCTGTGGGAAAAAGGAACCCTTCTTCACTGTTGGTGGGAGTGTCGACTGGTACAGCCACTGTGGAAGTCAGTGTGGAGATTCCTCAGAAAACTAGGGTTGGAGGTCCCATTTGACCCAGCTATTCCCCTTCTGGGCATCTTCCCAGAAGAATTAAAAACATCGTACCACAGCGATATATGTGCACCCATGTTTATAGCAGCACAATTTGTAATAGCCAGATCTTGGAAACAACCCAAATGCCCATCAACTGAGGAATGGATAAGAAAGATGTGGTATTTTTATACAATGGAGTACTATTCAGCCATAAAGAAGGATAAACTGGAGACTTTTATAGGTAAATGGATGCAACTCGAGAAAATACTCATAAGTGAAATAAACCAGAAGCACATGTGTAAGCATCGTATTATCTCTCTAGTATGAGAAACTGAAAGAGTAAATAAGATCCAAAATGTACAATAGACATGGTGAATCAAAAAGAAACTGGTCAAAAGGAAAGAGAGACTGGAATAGGGAAAAGAAAGAAGGGAAAGGTAAAAAAAATTGTATATATATATATATATATAAGATGGTTAAGATAGATACACTACCATTTTTACTTAGTTCATTGAAGAGTAAGGTTTGTGCCAATAATGTTTGGACAATTGAATGCTAATGTCTGGTGTCCCGAATAACTAACTTAAAGATAGTAATACGTAATGTATTAACCATTGTTACCCTCCTATTATGTTTGTTTGAAAATTTGTTCTTCTTTTGATTTGTTTTGTTTTTTCTTCTCTTTAAAATAAAAAAAAAAAAAAAAAAAAAAAAAAAATTCCAACAGCATATCTCACAGAATTAGAGAAAACAATCCTAAAATTCATTTGGAATCAGAAGAGACCTAGAATAGAAAAGGCAATTCTGGGCAACAAAGGCAAGGCAGGGGGCATCACAATCCCCGACTTGAAATTATACTATAAAGCTACTGTGATAAAAACAGTGTGGTACTGGCAAAAAAAACAGACCTGAAGATCAATGGAACAGATTAGAAGATGCTGAAACAACCCCAGACATACTAAGCCACCTTATCTTTGACAAAGGTGCCAAACACATTTGCTGGAAGAAAGACAGCCTCTTTAATAAATGGTGCTGGAAAAACTGGCTCTACACATGCCATAGATTAAACCTAGACCCTTATCTTTCACCATGTACTAAACTAAATTCAAAATGGATCAGAGATCTAAATATCAAAACAGAAACATTAAATCTGCTGGAAGGTAGGATAGGTAAAACCCTTGAAAACATTGGTGTAGGCCAAGACTTTATGAATAAAACCTCAACCGCACGGGAACTATCACAAAGAATCAACAACTGGGATCTCATCTTATTAAAAAGCTTTTGCACAGCAAGAGAAAGCACCAACAGAGTGAAGAGACAACCCACAACATGGGAAAAAATGTTTGCCAGCTGTTCCTCAGACAAAGGATTACTATTGAGAACATACAAAGAACTCAAAAAAATCAGACCTCCCAAATTTAAAGACCCACTCCAAAAATGGGCATCTGAGATGAATACACATTTCTCAGGTGAAGAAATAGAAATGGCAAATAAATATACAAAAAAATGTGCAACATCACTAGTCATTCGAGAGATGCTAATTAAAACAACACTGAGATACCATCTCACCCCAGAAAGAATGGCTATTATTAAGAAATCAACTAATAACAAATGCTGCAGGGGCTGTGGGGAAAAAGGAACCCTTCTTCACTGTTGGTGGGAGTGTCGACTGGTACAGCCACTGTGGAAGTCAGTGTGGAGATTCCTCAAAAAACTAGGGTTGGAGGTCCCATTTGACCCAGCTATTCCCCTTCTGGGTATCTTCCCAGAAGAATTAAAAACATCGTAGCACAGCAATATATGTGCACCCATGTTTATAGCAGCACAATCTGTAATAGCCAAATCTTGGAAACAACCCAAATGCCCATCAACTGAGGAATGAATAAGAAAGATGTGGTATTTTTATACAATGGAGTACTATTCAGCCATAAAGAAGGATAAACTGGAGACTTTCGTAGGTAAATGGATGCAACTCGAGAAAATACTCATAAGTGAAATAAACCGGATGCACATGTGTAAGCATCGTATTGTGTCTCTAGTATGAGAAATTGAAAGAGTAAATAAGATCCAAAATGTACAATAGACATGGTGAATCAAAAAGAAACTGGTGAAAAGGAAAGAGAGACTGGAATAGGGAAATAGGGAAAAGAAAGAAGGGAAAGGAAAAAAAAATTGTATATATATATAAGATGGTTAAGATAGATACTTGAAGAGTAAGGTTTGTGCCAATATTGTTTGGTCAATTGAATGCTAATATCTGGTATCATGAATAACTAACTTAAAGATAATAATATATAATGCATTAACCATTATTACCCTCCTATTATGTTGTTTTGAAAATTTGTTCTTTTTTGTTTTTTCTTCTCTTTAAAATAAAAAAAAAATCACTGTGTTTTTACATTGTGGTATTAGTTGCTCAAATCTTCCATCACTAGTCAATTTTTTCAGAACTTTTTTGGTTACACTGGACGTGGCAGTGCATATGTGTAATCTCAGCTACTTTAGAGATTAGGGCAGGAGAATCACAAGTTCAAGGTCAGCCTGGGCAATTTAGTGAGAACCTGTCTCAAAATAAAAAATAGGAAAAAAAAAAAGAAAAAAAAGAAAAAAAGAAAAGAAAAGGGCTGGTAGAATTCCTGGGGGTTTGATCCCTAGTGCTGCCAAAAAAGACTTACAAGAAATTTTTCATGAACTTTTATTGGGATTGCAGTGAATCTTCAGACTAACTTGAGGTGTTACAACATTGAGACTTCTTATCTAAGAACATAACACCGTTCTCCTTTTTTGGTTTTCTTTTATGACCCTCAGTAAATCTTTATAAGAACTTAAACATTTCTTATTAGGTTCAGTTCTAAGTATTTTGCTCCCCAGTCTTTTTGAAATTCCAATGAAACAGTATAGTATGCATTCAACAATCTGCTGAGTTTTGTTTTTTGGTTTTTGGGGATTTTGGTTTTGGGGTTGTTTGTTTGTTGTTGTTTCGCAGTACTGGGGATTGAACTCAGGGTCTCACCCACGCTAGGCAAGTTTGTTTATTTATTTATTTATTTATTTACTTATTTACTTATTTATAGACGTGGTCTTGCTCAGTTCCCCAGGCTGGCCTCATGCTTGTGACCCTCCTGCCTCAACCACCCGAATAGCTGAGATTATAGGCATGTACCACTACATCCAGCTAGAACATTCTTGTCGGCAAATATTACCTGGTTTTGGTAACAGATAAGTTTGGAAAGTTTGTGCCTTTTCTTTTTATGGAACTACTTAAAACATGAGTCATCTGTTCATTAAAAGTAGAGTAGAATCTCCTCATAAAACTCTCTTGACATAGTGTCTATTTTCAGAGTTATTGGGAAGTTATGTATCTGTGTGGTTTTCTAGCTTCTTGAATGAATTTTAATAACATATGTTTCTAGAAAATTAACCATGTAAATTTCATATTTTACGGGTATAAGCTACTATATAGTATTCTATAATTTAATATCATTTATTCTGATAGTTTATGTATAATTTCTTATTACTAGTAATAGTTTCAATTAGGTTTTCATTCTCTTCTCAAGATATAATCCCATGTTTTAGAGAACATAAAACAACTTCCCTAATAAACTTACTTACTTACTTTCTTCCTCTCTCTCTCTCTCTCTCTCTGTGTCTTTCTTTCTGGTTTTTTGAGACAGGGTCTTGCTATGCAGTTCTGGCTGGCCTTGAACTCACTATGTAGCCAAGGCTGGCATCGAACTTACAGCAATCCTCCTGCCTCAGCGTCCCAAGCACTGGGACTGCGTGCATCACCATGCCCAGCATGCTTGTCTTTCTTGACACGCCTCCTTCCTCTGCAAAATAAAGGGAAGAAAAAAATAATATAAGGAGATCAGTTCTTGAATGAATGGTTGGTTGGACTCTACTCAATGAGTTTCATCTGATACCTTGCTCCTTGTTACTTTAACTTAATTGCTCCATTGTATTATTCAGCCAGTATCATTTCATAAGCATTCACATCATTTTTAAACCTAGCTTCCTTCTTTTTTTCAGTGTCCAAGTATAAACCCATGAGCCTAAAGGAGATCAGTATTTCTCCAGTATAGTATTCTCTCTCTGACCTTGCTGAAAACACGAAACAAGCTGTGGATGCTCTACCCAGAATACTGGGCAGTCTCCCATTCACACCGAACATGGCACGCTGCGGTACGGCTGGCACTCACACGTCTCTACAGGCAGGACCCACAGGCATGGAGAGCAACCCCCAGCTCTACCACAAGGCAGGTGCCTGCCCGGGCCCTTGCCAGGACCCTTTCTCCAACTCCACCAAGCAGGCACTGCCACGTTTCCATAACTGCTTGGTCCACGGGGAGGCTACAACCGACTGAAGCCAGACCGATCAGATCCCTTCCTTGGGATTTTTATAACTGAATCAGACACAGAAAGTCCTTTTGGAGGAGCAGAAATGACAAAATGTGAAATTCAGAAACCATTAAGTTCCCTGTCTCATACAGGAAACCAGTCAGCTATGAACAAGAATAAAGCGAAAACAGATAAGAAAGTCCCAACAGCACCCAAGTACCTGGTTCTCCTCATGATTTGCTTGGTTGCCCATCGTTTCTTCCACCGTGATAGACCCCGAAACTCCTGTTATCTAAAATTTTTGCTGAAGCCCATTTGAGTTTCTAAGCTTGAAACCAAAAAAACTCTCATAAATAACTTGCTACTTATAAGTACTGTTTGTTTTAAATAAGCTTCATGTCCTTCAGAATTTCTCTATACAGATAATGTCTTCCTTTGTATGCTTACATAGGGTTTTAAATACTAATTTCTAAAAGGCTTACCTTTCACAGTGCATAAAAATCTTTTACAATATCTATTTAAAACAAATCTTGCTCTCTGTCTCTTTCTCTTCCTCTCTCTCTGTCTTGTTGCTTTTGCTGTCTTCTGCCACCATGAACTGTTGCCCCTCTGCCATGCCACCCTGCCTTGGAGCCAGCTGATTATGAACTAAAAATTTCACGAACTGTGAGCTAAATAAACCTTTCCTGCTTAAAAACAAAACAAAACAAAGGGCTGGTGAGATGGCTCAGCGGCGTAAGCGCCTGCCTGGCAAGTGCGAGGGCCCAAGTTCAACTCCCGGAACCTACAAAAAAAAAAAAAAAAAAAAAAAAGGGGCCGGTGATATATTTAAGCGGCATGGGTGCCGGTTGGCACACAAGGTCCTGAGGTCGACCCCCAGTACCCAAAAAAAAAAAAAATCTTGGCTCATATCATTCAACATACTCCACATACTATTAAAATATATTTTTAAGAAGCTAACTGCCTGATCATTTTTAGCTTAATTCCAAATGTAACAAGATAAAACTGCCTTCTTAAGTCATCTTTTCCTTTATGTTTTCAATTATATTCTCAGCTTAAAATACTTAAAGTAAAAATTGGCACCAACCCATTCACTGATGGTTATTTTAAGTTAGAAAGCAGTAACATATCAAATTAGCTACACAATAGCAGGCTTATTCTTGACACTGAATTGACACACATTGCCCAAATCAAGAGTTTCATTACCCTTACAAGGGACTTGAACATTTTCACCTTAATTGCAAGTTTTTACATTTCAATCAAATAAACTTTGACTTAATAGATTGCAATGCAGTTCAACCACTACACTCAATGTAGCAAACTCTTACTTCACTTTAAAAGTCATAGCAGATTTCCTTCTCCTGTACACAAGGCTTTGAAAATTCCCTCAATTTTGCAGCATTTAAAGATTATAATAGCAATGAAACATCCATTATATACTATTACTATTTTATGGCTCTTAACATCACATTATGCACCTACTAGACTATAAAAGAAGTCAGAAAAAAATTTGTAAATCACCTAGTCCAACAATCTCACTTAACATACACAAACACTGATGCAGTAACTAGTTAACAGACCAAGGTCAACAGTTACAATTAAAGAAACAATTAGAGCACTGATCTAATTAACTTTTTAACCAAAACATAAGGAAGATTCCAGTACTCTCATAGGATGTCTATAGTCTCCCTTTAGTGCTCCAAATTTATGATTATTTCTAAATATCATATGCATATTAAAGTCCAAATTTTTTTAAAGTACACAGTTGTTAGGGTCTTTTCCCATTAATTGTAATCCCATTAGAAACACAGGGAAAAGGCTGACTTGAATTATCTGTTCTCGCTGTGCTGCCTCTCATGGTCCCCATTCATAAAGAACAGCAGGCTTGCTCATTAACACTGCAGACACGTTTATTCTGACATTACACTGTAAAGTGTGATGCACAGGAGGGCATAATAAAACATCTATCTGGTACCGGCCATTATCAACTAAATGAAATCAACCAGAAATGCATGACATCCAAGTGCTTAGATTTCATCTTCATATACAACAGCATTCTTTTTTTCAAAAATAATTCATTAAAGAAAACAGACACCTTGGAAATTAAAGATGTGAAACAGACCTTTCTTATAAACTCAGAGCTATCAAGAAAAAAAGATATTTGGAGAAAAGTAGAGAAGCATTTCAGCACCTTTACCACAGTGGGCGGCCCTCTTATGTCCACAATATATTTTTGCTGAATGAATAACATATTTACATTATACACTATAGAAATGTCACTCCTCTGGCTGCGTGTACTTAGAATTGCTAACTTTTCTTAAGAGCGAAAGAAAATAACACTAAATGTACTATCTACTAATCATACATTATTTCTATAAACCTTGGTTAGTTTCAAAATATTTCCAAAACAAATGTAGCAATTCATAAACATAAGGTAGAGACATATACGGTTACAGTAAAACCTTCCTAATTACGAGCTTTTAGAAAGTAAACTGGAATTTAGACTAATTCCCAAAGAGCACACCCTTTTTTTCAGCAGCATACTGACATTACTAAACTCCGAGACACAAACACTGACCGAAACACCGGAACTCCAAAGGAGATAAATATGAGTAAGCACTACCCTATGCATGTCTTATTTGTCACTATAAGGTCCTATTCTGATACACAAGGGACTCCCAACTGACAACACAAAAGCTTAACAAGACAGGCTGTAACTAAATTGTAGGTTTATCGTAAAGGAAATTTTTCACTTCACTTTCTGTAACAAAATTTGGGGAAGCTGTCAGGGACTTACATTATGTTAATTTCAATAGATCAGGTATTAAACTGAGAGAAAATAATCATGTCTCAACTTTTTAAAAGTCACTCCATTGCAAACACAATCAATCCTGATACTATTTTCTCCTTTTCCCCAGCTCAGCTTGGGGAAGAAAAATATAAAACGATGTTTTTGATCCGTTTTAAACAACTTTGTGGATTTACCCGTGGCGGGGGGGGGGGGCAACACGGTTTTCTCTCATTTCCAAGATGCTTGAAAAGGACACCCAGGCGTCGAAATCCCAAGCACGGAAGGCGGGCTCGCACTTCCCAGAGCTGACTGCAGCGGGTAACGTCATGGTGAAAACTCACAGGCTCGTTTAAACTTTCGCGGCTCGGCCGGCGGTTCCTACCGGGTTTCCCATCCTCTCTAGGGAGCTTAGAGCTCCGGAGTGTCTCGCCGTAAGATCAGCAGGAGGCCGTTTCGGATCCTCCGACCGCAATCCGCACAGCCCGCAGCGGCGCGTCCTCCGCCACCTCCGGCGGGTGCGAACCGAACCTTTCCAAGACGTCGCCCCCGGCTTTTTCAACACCCCCCACGGCGGGCGTCTTCCGCTCCAGCCCACCGACCCCAGGCGCCCGCCGGGACCCCCGCTCTTCCGCAGCCGCGACTCCCGCCCGGCTGGGGGCCGGGTCCCCGCCCAGGGCCCTTCAGCGGGCAGAGACGGCGCGACGCGGGAGCAGCGGAGGAGGCTCCGCGCCACTGCCGCATTCGCACGGGCTTCTTCCCGGCCAGAACCCCTGCCTGCGTCCAGTAACACTGCCTCTAAAGGAAAGAGGGACCCGAGCACTAAAGCTGCTCCCTCAGACCTCCGGGGTCTCAGGAGCCTCGCCCCGTCCTCCCGCCGCAGGCTCCTCCCCGCCCCGGCCAGGTTCACTCGGCTGCGGCTCCTGGACCCGGCGGCGGGGACAGCCGAGGCGGAGCCGTTCCCCACGCAAACCTCCCACTTTCTGGACTGCGGGGGCCGACCAGCGGGCGGGCGGGCGGGGAGGACACTCCGGGGCGCGGGGCTCGGACGCGGAGCGCAGCGCACCCCGCATCCCGCGCCCGGCCCGAGGTCCGAAGGGGGCGCGAGCGGCGCGGGGCGGCCGGCAGGCGCGGGTGCACGTCGTGGGGCCACGGACGCCGGGGTGGGCGGGCAGCCCAGAGCCAAGCAGCCCGAGGGCCGGGACCAGCGGACCCAGCCAGCTCGGCCCCGCCCCGCCACAGCTGCACCCGAGGCCGCGGGGAGCGAGGAGGAAGAGGAGGGGGAGGTCGGGGACCGCGCGCCGCAGCGCAGCCCTCACCGATGGCTGACGCCCCCGCGTCAGGACGCTCAGCAGCGGGTCGGGGCCCGGAGGAGCCTCACTTTCTGCGCCGCGAAGTGCGTCTTCTTGGTGTGGGTCGCCAGGACGGAGAACCCCAGGTTGCCGGGGGTCGCCATAGCCGCCGCCGTCTCCGTCCTCTCCAGCGCCGCGCTCCCGAGGCCGGGGACCCGCCCTCTGTAGACGCCGGCCGGGCGGCAGCCGCATCCCCTCGGCGGCGGCCCCGGCGCGTCGGGCCCCGCTCCGCTCGCCGCCGCCGCCCGCGCGCTCGGCCGGCTGGGGCTGCAGGCTTCGCTCGCTCCGCTCGCGCCCGGCCAGGCTCCCGCGCCCGCAGCAGCCCCACGTTTAGCCCGCGGCGGGACTAAGCGCGCAGCGAGCAGCTTCCACGTTGGGCCCTGACGTCATGACGCGCGGGGCGGGGCGCAGCGCCGTTACTCTGCTCCCTAAGGCTCGGGCTCGGGCTCTGGCTCCGGCTCCGGCTCCCAGCGGCGCGCCAGCGAGCTTGGGGTGGAGGCATCGGCGCGCGGGCACCGCCGCGGGGTGGGGACGTGGGCGTGCGGGCTCGAGCTCGCCGACCCCTTCCGCTCCGCGGAGAGGATGAGGCGAGTGGGGGTGGCGCGGGGAGCCCCGGAGACTCAGCGGGTCCGGGGAAAGGAAGGGCCTCTGGGAAGCGCTGCTTCCCAGCGCCAAGGGCCGGGGGAGCGCGTGAGACCGAAATGCTGCACCCCGGCCCCGGGGGAGGAGGGGAGGGACCTGGCGCGCTGCCAGCGCTTCCCAAAGCACCCCTGAAAAGAACCTCATCTCATTCGGCCTTTAGCTGTGGGCCCTTGGGACCTTGGGTTGGGCCTGCCCGCCTTGCCCATTCAAAAGGGCGCCTCCCTCCTAACCGCACTGGACCACCGGCCCAGCCTGTCCTGGTTGTCCTCTGGGAGAGTGCTTGGTTTGGCGAGGAGAATCTGCCCCAAACTGCACCATCTACCTCCTTGTTCCTTGCTGTCTCTTCCCTTTTTCCAGTACACTTGCCTTCTAGCGTGAAAATCTATTGGCCATTTTCATCTCTTTATAGCCTTTCTTATGCTGGGCACTTGGCCCACCTCAGGAAACTCCTTCCAAGTATGTCTGAAAACTTGCTGTCCCTTTGATGTCCCTTACTCGGACTCAAGCCACGGGCTAGGGTGTGATTTGTTATTACTCCACTCAAGTATACTGGGTACCTGATACATCCTTGGTAGGGTGCTTGGTTCTATCTGGGAGATGGAGACAGACCATTGTCCCTTATCGTGTGTGTTTGTGTGTGTGGGGGTGGTAACATCACGTGGTCACCTTCATTTGGGCCTCTTCTTCCTTCCAGTGTCCTTTAAAGGTACCCATTGCCCAGAACTCCTCTTATTCTTTCTAGCTTACTTCATACCGTTGTCCAAAATGATATCTGTTCCTGGCCACCAGCCATCACCACTCTTAGTGGGAAGATAAACAACAAAAAAAAAAACCCAAATTTGTAGTGACAAGACATGTACTTGACCTGCAGCTCTTCTGCTTAGTTGATCAAGTAACTTGACCTCTCTGAGCCTCAGAATCTTCGTGTAACGGGCATACTCTGACACAAATGTCACTTATAGGATGTTTGTTAGAATCATTTGTGAGACGTACATCATGAGATAAAATGTAGCACGTTTACTGATAACCCATAAACTCTTTCAGGACCTCAGAAAAGTGCCTGACCAAACATGCCTGCATGATTTGTCCACAGGTATCTTTTTAAAAGTGTCTAAAACCAACTTCGGCATCTTCCCCCATTCCACAAGTCGCTTCCTTTCTTGTACCGTGTACCTCGGTACAAATTGTTCTGGCTGGAAAGGTTAGCGAGTTGCAAGGCAATCGGCATCAATGAGTTCTGTCTTGCGCATTGAGTACCAAACAAAAGACAAGTATTGGGACAAAATTTTCCCATCAAAACTTGTCGAGTACTACATTCAACCAGTTTTAAAACAGTGGAGAACCAAAGTGTGACTGTATTATATTGGAAATGGCATTTGTATCTTTCAGTTAACCTAGTTAGAAGTTCATTTATTGAACAGAGTTTAATTGACTCAGGCTTGAAAGGTTAGCATTGATTATCGTTTCTCATCGCCACTATACATAAGATCCTACCCTTGAAAACAGCTCCAATATTATCTCTTCCTGGTGCTTGCTGATTGCCGTGACCCATGCAGCTCTCAAAGTTCCCGGGGTCAGGGAGATGATGGAGAAATAAAGAGACAAAAAGCTGAGACCAGGTGGAGCCCTCTCTTCTGATGGGAGGAAAGGAACTGCTCAACCAAGGCAGGGCATTTATTTATACATTTAGCAAGTTGGTGTCACGTGACACCCCTTTTCCTAGCAACCCATTGCTTGGATGGCCTTGGGACTAAGTGTTCTCTGGGCTGAAACATCTTAAGTAGCCCTCCTCTGCTGCTCTTTCTTGCTTCTTTGTCCTGCTTTGTTTTCTGACTGACCTTGCCTCGCTCAGGCACACGTGATCTATTTCCAGCTTCCGTGCTCCCCACATCTCCCCCTTTTCTGTTTTGTAGATGGAGGAGCTATGTTTGTAGGAATCTGCAGACAGCTTTCTTGTGGTTATACTTTTCTGCTGGATGTTCAAGACCAAGTTAAAGTGAGACCTGTATTAAATAATTTCTGTTAGGTATCAAGGTCAGTTAAGTCTCCTCAGGAATTACCCTGGAACCGTGCACAACACCTCTTAGTTCTTCTGTCAGTGTCAGCCATCTGGATGAGTCATGGCCATTGCTTGACCAAGTTGCTTTCTGTGAAAGCTTGGGAGATTTTTCTCTCCTGGTGACTCTCCCTAGGCACACTATACATCGTAAGTCACTTCCCTCTGTGGTCCTGTAATCTCCTTGGTCAGAAGAGCAGGGACTCACCGAGTTATAGGATGTCACAGCAGAGGTTCTCTTATGTCCTGGGTCCTCACTGACCTTTAAGGGCTGGGGCCAAAATATTGGCTGTCCTCTTAGCCCATCTATCGTTCTAATTTTTGGTCTCCAAACCTCAGTTGTTGAACATCCAGAAGAGAAGGTTAATGACATTACATTGTAATGAAGGCAGTAAGCTTAATGTTACTTTCTTATCTAAATATCAAGCACCTTAGAACATAAAATAGAACCATTATTTTCTAACAACCATGGATATTCTAATATTTGAGTCCCTATGGAATGTTAACAGTTATGTATTTTACACAGAAAATTAGAAATCAAAAACCATACATAATATTGTAACGTGACAATCATGATGACACTTTGTCGACACAACCTGAATTTTCATTTTGAAATAAAATACCTCTTTTTAGTCAGTCACCCCTAATAGATGAAAGGCTTTTACCTAACTTGTTGCCCTTTAGTGGGATAAGTTTTTGTTAAAGGCAGAGGTCTGAATCTGAAAGAAAAGTCTATCACCATAAACAGTCCTTATTCCACACTTTGGAAGACCCACACATCTGCAGGCATGAATACATTCAATACACTACAAAACAGTAGCAATCAATTGTCAGAGCCATATGAAAACCTTTGTAGAAGAACATCTTTATTTATTTTTGTGGGTACCGGGGGTCGACCTCAGGACCTCGTGTGCCAGCAGGCACCCCTGCCGCTGAGTAATATCACCGGCCCTTTTTTCGTATGTGGGTTCCGGGAGTCGAACTCGGGTCCTCGCGCTTGCCAGGCAGGCACTTACGCCGCTGAGCCATCTCACCGGCCCAGAAGAACATTTTTAAATCAAAATCTTATTGTCTAGAAAACTTAATCTTTTGACAATGACCAATGTAATTGTATCACAATAATATATTTTAATAACATTTATTGAGGTGTCTCCCCAAGACTATGGAGATCATTGGGGCTTCCTATTAATGAAAAAATGATGAGATAATTTCCCAGGCAGCTGCTTCTTTATTCACCAAAGGGAAACTTGATCAATAATTCTCCAAGCCCAAAAGTTTCCCTTAATTACCTTAGCAAATTTCTGATGACCTCTGAGAAAACCAAATTTGATATCATTTTGACCAGCAGGCCACCCAGGTAAAAGCATGTTTTTAAAATCTGTAAATCAATTTAAATTTTGAACAAATGATCCAAAAATGCAAAAGAAAAAGGAAAAGAGAAAATATTGTTGAGTGCAAATAAAAAACAGCTGTTAACTGACTGGACAAATGGACAAACATGCACAGACAATCTGTACAGATGGACAACCAGACATACAGACAATCCACCTACAAAATCAGAGTGCACTCGAATATATTCTTGACTGAATTGAATTATAATAACTCTCTTACAATTTTAGAAGTTTATAAGTAGACGAGTCAGAGTTTTTGTTGGTCAATTAGCAGAGATCTCTTAAGACTTTGGAGGGAATAAAATCTTTTATCTATAGTCAATATATAATTTTTATTTTGTCTTAAGAACACTGGTAACTTTTGTGTCCCCTTCTTTCATGTAACTTTTGGCTTTTTAATCTCCAAGCACTCTACCACCCACTCAAACCTTTGATTCCCATTTTTGTTTACCATCTCCTGGGCATCCTGGGTCAATTTCTCTAATTGGCCCCAGGTCAGGTCTGCCCCGTCCTTGTCTATTGGCTGTAAAGCAGTCTCCGAGGCACCACTGTCCTAGGACTGGGCGTCGGCTTCTTGAAAGAGGAATCAACTCCTTCTCCAGGCCTGGGATCATGATACAGGCAGAAGGCACACCCTAGCAACCCAGACAGGCTGTTCAGCGCTCTCTGGAAAGACACAAGCACGCCCTCGAGCCCAAGTGAGTAGCAGGCTTGGTCCCTTCCATTGTCCAGTATAAAGATCTTTCCAAAGGACACTTCCCAGCTTTTTTTCTTTTACCTGATTGAATTGTCTTTCTGCTGCTGTATTTTCATCCTCAGTAGAATTTAAAAAGTTAACAGTACATACTGCCAAGTGAAGTCTATTATGAGGTGTAAATTTTGTAGGGAAGGATTCCCCCTTTTGTTTTTGTAATTGAATTTTGAGTGTATGGTGAGCATGTTTAACAATTGTTTGACCTTGAGGGTTATAAGGAATTCCCGTGGTAAGGGAAATATGAAAAGTTTTACAAAACATTTGGAAAGCAACGCTTGTATAGGCTGGGGCATTGTCAGTCTTAAGTGTATAAGAAAAACCCATATCCTGTATTTGGGTGCCCAGGGCTCCCACTTCCCGCCTCTGGCTGCAGCTCCCGCCCCATCATCGCCTGGGGGCTGTGGGTGAGCTCCCCTGCTGTTGGTGGCCCTCCAGCCTGAGAGGAGGACCATTTCCCCTCAGTCTCACTGTTGGACACCAATGCTTTGGTGGCAGTGACTGGGAAGGGTTCAGTGCCCACCTCTCTACCAGGGATGGGCTCCATCACTGGTTTGGCTTTGCTGACGCCCCCCTCCCAAGAGGACGCCACAGTCATTGCCTCCACAGCCATGGCCACCATTTTTCCCCTGGCTTTTCCCTCCTCCCATTTGGGCTGTTGTGGCTCCTGAGGCTCCAAGCCCAGCGCAGGGTGCTGGGGGCCGTGAGCATGGCTGGCGGGCATGCAGGTGTGGCTGGGGCATCCTGGCTGAGTCCGCCTAGGGCCAGAGTGTGGGGCCCTCTCTCTGCTCCACCGGAGCTGTGCTGCACCGAGCCGGCTGGGCGGGTGGCCTGATCCACACACAATTCAAAAAAATTTCCTCTCCACAACAAATAATCTCCAGGACTTAAAAACAGTTTAGCTATTCCTTTCCAATCATTTGTGGCCATAATCTGTTGTCCTATAAGTTCTATTAAACCTAAGGTAAAAGGGGCCGTAGGGCCATAGGTAGCAGTAGCTTGTTTTAATTCTTTTAAGGTCTTAAAGGGTATAGCTTTATGAAGACATGTAACTTGTCTCAGATTATAGGGGACAAACTTGAAGTTTAGTAACGGTAGGTATGTTGAAAACCCTCCATGGACTCCCCCACCTGTGTGGCTCCTTTTAGTGCCAATTGCATGGGACAGAGAGAACATGGCTCTGCTGCCTGAGAGGTGGAAGTTCCAACCTGTGACACAGCAATATTTCTCTGAGCTGAAAAGGCGGGAATTGCCACTTGTGGCTCAGTTAAGGTTATCAGGGTGGCTGTTATTCCACCATCTTTTTCCCGTTCAGGACTTGATTTTAAAATAGTGCCCTGAGCCAAATCCTTTGTGGTCATCCCAACAAACTTACAATCATTAAGACCCTCTTTAATCAAAATCCACAAAAGTAAAGTAAGTACAGGAATCAAGAATACAACAAACAGTTCCATATACATTTGTGGCTCTTGAGAATTTGCCTGCCCCATGTTCAATGACCAACAAGTTCAATACACCTCTTTCCTCTTTGCCTCCAATGAGCCTGTTTTTTTTTTGTTTGTTTTGGTATTGGGAATTGAACTCAGGACCTTGTACTTGCCAGGAAGGTCTGTGCTGCTGAGGACCTTGTACTTGCCAGGAAGGCTCTGTGCTGCTGAGCTATATATCACCTGGCCCTAGTGAGCCGTTTCTCTCTTGCCCCAAGTTTAACACCTGATGATATCAATGCACTTCTCCCCCTTTTGCATGCACAATGAGAAGTATCCTCTCACCCACTATTTCATCTTACCCTGGTCCGTGTTCATGTGCCATATGCTGCATCCCATGCAGCTCTCAAAGTTCCTGCAGGGAGGACGAAGAGGGGATGGAGAAATAAAGAGAAGAGACAAAAAGCTGAGGTCAGGTGAAGCCCTCTCTCCCCATGGGAGGAAAGGAACTGCTCAACCAAGGCAGTGCGTTTATACATTTAGCAAGTCGGAGTCACGTGACACCCCTTTTCCTAGCAACCCAGTGCTTGGATTGCCCTGGGGCTAGGTGTTCTCCGGGCTGGAACAACTTGTTTACATAGCCCAGATCCATTGCTCTTTGTTGCTTCTTTATTGCTCTTTGTTCTCTGGCTGGCCAGTCTCCCCTCTAGTGCCAGGGAAGTGGAGCAGGAGTGCACGTGTGATCAATTTCCAGCTTCAGCTGCTCCCTACAACCTCAGCCTTGACCTGCTGCAAGTAAGGAGCAAGGGTCCTTTCCCCATCCCAGTCTGTTCCCAGAACTTTATTTTAAAGTTAACATTATTAGTCTTCAAAGTTTCCACCCTCTAACACCCACCCAGAAAAAAAGTTCTCCACAGTTCTGCAAAGCATCAAGCTTTCCTGTTTCCAGATGTATCTTCTATTCTCCAGTTTTATAGACAGATGTCCCCATGATAGGAAAATCTGGATCACTCACAAAAACCAAACCTTCCTCTCAGGAACTAGCGGAGTGTGTGCCCTGTGCAGAGCAAGCCAGGCACGGAAGAGGGGTCTGCGTGCTGTCCGAGACCGCAGGCTCAGAAGCTGCAAACTTCAGGTAACGTCCAGGGAACTGGTGAATGGGGCTGAGGACAGCAGGGTCCACACAGCACCCCAGCCACCACCCGGCAAGAGGGACGCTCAACCCCAGAGGCTGCCCTCCTCCCAGTGTCATAGCTCCAAGGAGCTGACTCCTCTCTCTACCCTCAAGACCCAGGGCATAGGGCCAGGGAGGTAGCTCAGTGCAGCGCCTGCCTTGCAAGTGCAAGGCCCTGAGTTCAATTCCTGATACAAAAAAAAAAAGTAGAAGACCCAGAGAACATTCTCTCAGGTTTATGGGAGTTCCAGAGGCCACTGGAACCTTCTCCACCTTTCCCACTGCCCTGAAAGCAGTTTTGGTGGTGACTCCCTAAGTCTGAGTCTCTGGCTCGGCCTCTCTCTTCATGCCTCCCTGCAGGGTCAAGTGGATGGTGTCCTCCTGCTCCCTAAAGCCAGTGCTCACCCCAGCACAGCCCTGCTGCTCCCTGGCTGCACTTGGCAGCAGAAGGGGCCAGAAGTGACCAGAAGTGAGGCCCAGCTTCCATGAGGGAAAAACCAACTCTCAGATGAAAACTGCGTGGGACAGGAGCCAGCACACATGTGTACCTGGCTTGGTGTAGAAGTTGCTGAGCACAGGGGGGGGCAGGGCCCAGTGACCATTTCCCCCAGGCCTGCAGGGTGCCAGCACGTGAGGTTGTCCCAGATGCCAGGGCAGGTGGGAAGGAGAAGCAGAGTGTAAGGGCGCACAGCCAAGGCAGCTTGCAGGGGCAGGCGGCTCTGGTCAGATTTTCACAGGGAGGAAACCTGTAATCAGACAAATATCCTGCAGGCTACTTCTGAGAAGCAGGGACAGCAATGTCACCAAGAACACAGCAGGCCTGTGTGCTCATTTAAGTAGTTTTAGAGAAACGACAAGGTCTATGCTAGAAAATATTTGAATAATTCAAGAGCACTGTGCACTTTTAAAAGCTTTATTTTATTTTAGTTAATTGACAAAAATAATTTTATGTATTTATAGGGTAAAAGCGGTGTGTCTCTGTACATATAGAGTGTGTAGTGATCAAGCTAAACTAATGAGCATATCCATCACCTCAAATACTTACCACTTCTTTGGGGAGAGAATATTTAAATTTCACTCTTTTAGTATTTTGAAATATACATTATTAAGTACAGCTGCCCTGCTGTGATAGTTCCCCAGGACATATTCCTCCTTTCCAACTGAAAGTTCATACCCTCTCCTCTCTAGCTGCTGGTCACCTCTCTCCTCTCTGCTTTTGTGAACAACTTGTAGATTCCACATGAATGTGATCCTGCTGTACTCGTCTTTCTGTGCCTAGCTATTTCATCTAGCTATTTCACTTCAGATCCATCTATGTTGCTGCAAATGATGGGATTTCCATCTTTTTAATGGTTGAATAGTATTCCACTGTGTATCTAGGCCACATTTTTTGGGGGGGTCTTTTTTTTTCCTTTTTTGGTACCAGGAATTGAACTCAGGGCCTCATGCTTGCCAGGCAGGTGCTGCACTGCTGAGCTACATCACTGCCCCACCCGCATTTTTAATTAAAAAATTTGAATTAAAAAATTCAAATCATTACTTATGGATCTGCACCCCACTGTGGTGGAAGAGGCACCTTTTGGGTCAAAGTCTTGGAGACTTAGTGGGGGTAGGGATAGCCAGGAGCCTGGTGAGCCAATCCTAGGTAAAGCAGAAGCCATAAAACTCACATCCTAATTGTTCTAATTGAAAACATGGGTGTGTGCATTATGTTGGCTTAGAATTCAGAGCTGAGGGCCTTCCTCCAGCCTGAGTGGGCCCTAGCCCTGCGGGAGGGAGGTGCAGCTCCTGTGGGGGTCTCCTGGAAGGGCCAACCCCACTGCTGTGAGAAGGGCCATGGCAAGCTCCAGGTGGTGGAGTGAAGGCTCTGTGCCTTCCAGCTGGATGTGCTGGAGGAATGACCCAGCCGATGTGGACAGCACTGAGGTCCATCCTCCACCCTCCATCTAGAAAGCTCATCCACAGAGCTCCTGCAGAACCAAGGCTGTGCCAGGGAGCTGAGCTGGATGGGGTTGTAGCATCTCCCATTGGTAGGAGGGCCAGAGCCGCCTTGCTCCTACCTGATCAGGCTGAAAACCTCACCATTCAGTTCCTTCCTGTTGCTGGGAGGCAGGCACAACACCCACAACTTGGGGAGGAGAGGCTTGTTTTCCTTCACGAGTCAGTACACGTTTGGGTGGCTCCAAGGCCGAGACAGCATGGTGGAAGGGCCTGGCTGAGGGCCCTGGCAACCAGGAAGCAGAGAGCGAAGGGAGGGGTGGGGACAAGAATCCCCCTTCCAGGTCATGATCCAGTGACCACCTCCAATGAGGCCCTGCCTCTCACCAGCACAGTCAGCTACTGAGCTCGTAAATGGATGAATCCACCGATGACTGCAGCACCCCATGATCCAATCACTTTGCAAATGCAAGAGACTTCTGGGGGACAGTGTAGCTCTAAACCATAACACCATTCCATGGGGATTTAAATGCCTCCACCCACCATGTCCGAAGGGACTGTGTTTTCGGCAGTCCCACATTCTTTTTTTTTTTTTTTTATGGAATTCTGCTTTATTCAGTTTGTTAAACAAAAGCTAATGAAATTATTGCCTCCAAAATAACAGGCACAGAAATAAGAACCTTTTTGAAAGAATAAGACCATTAGTTACAAAATTTAATTATAAGAATCGAAGAGTGGTTATTGATGGAACCAATCCACACTGACAGCTCTGAAGTGTGCAGATGCTAGTTTTTAAATAAAGGTGACAAATATTGATTATATTCCGATAACAATGTTTGGGATCTACATAAAACTCAATTCTGGGCATAGTTCACTATACAAGGCTAAGAGAGCAACAGTGAAATCACCAATAATTAAGTCAAAGGTGTAATTTCCAAATCATTTTTAGTGAGAGAGTAAGTCCGTTGTAACTTTTTAAACATATAAACCTAGATAAAACTCAAAGAAATCTATTTTTCTACCTGAGATCAAAGTAAGTTTTCTGTTTCCTATCTAAACATAATTCTTAGCATTGAGGTAAATCTGAATTCACGTATTTTGTCAAACTTTTCCAAAAAAATTTAAGCCTTGCTTTAGAGATTCTCGTGTTACACATATATATTTACATTTTTTTCTTCAAACACTAATGACAAGCTTATGTGGTAAATAGGTCTGTAATGGGACCGTGAAACTACTACTAATATGAAAATAAAAAGCCACTCATCTGTACAAAGTGTTCCTGCATTTGCAATATAAACTGGGATCACAGAATCTATGTACATGCATGAATTTCTAGAATTCAAAATGCCTTAAACTCACTACGTAGCTGAGGCTGGCCTTGAACTTGTGGTGATCCTCCTACCTCAAACTCCCAATTGCTGGGATTACAGGTGTGTGCCACCACGTCCAGCGAAGCTTACATGAAAAAAAACTCATTTTATTCTACTCTTTGAGGCAGGGTTACAAAATGGTGATGTGGGATAAAGATACTGTGCATAAAAGTTCCAAAACCAAGCACTAACCTTAATTGGCAAAAAGTGCAACTTAAATAAAAAACTAAACATGACTAGATCTTTATTGTGGTTATGCAACTTTTCGTTTTGTGGCCTGCATATTTTTACTGAGGTAAAAACCTCTTCTCTCTTGTCCTTCACCTACTAAAAACCAAAGCCAACAAACAAAAACAAAAAATACCTCCACAGCTGCCTTCTTTAAGGCTGTCTTTGGCAATGCTTCCAAATCATGAAAGCAAAAGAACCTGCTGAGGTGAAGAGGATATTTCTCCTTTCCTACTAGATGTGATGTATGAAAACCAATCTAAGAGTATAAATAGAAAAAGAAAATAGTGAAGGCTAAGCGGTAGTCTACCCTCAAGAGAAACAGAAAATAAAATACTGAGGCTGTTACTCCACCAGCCCTTCTTCCACATTACCTCCTGATTAGCACAGTGTGAGATCAAAATTTCCAACTCTGAAAAGGCAATGGCATAGGAGGAGCAAGTAGAAAAGTGAATAAATGGTAATGAAGTACAGCAGTAGCTTTAGCTGTCAATGAGTTTCTTTGCTCTGGTATTGGCAAGGTCAATACGATCTTTGCTGCTGTCAACCTTTTTTGTAAGCTCGTCTATCTGTCGATTTTGAGTTTCAATTTCATTGCCCATGTCCAAGGCCATGTTCTTTAGATTTCCCAGGATATTGCCCACTTGAGTCAGGTTCTTCTCCATCTCCTCCTCTCTGGCGTCATTGGTTATATGTTTAATGTATCTGCCACTGGCCTCTCCGGTGGCTGGCTGCTGAGGCTGCCCATTTGTGACTCGGGCTGGTTGCTTGGATACCACATTGCTAGGTGAGTTGCTTCCGCCTTCTCCCCACGTTGACTTATAGGCCTTGCCAGATTCAAAGTTCTTCGTCCTGTTACATGGACAGACACAAAGGCCACAGCACTTGTTGAGTTCTGTTAAAGTCTTCTCTGTCTCTCTCATGTCTTTATTTATCTGGTCCATGCCTTCTTCTATGCGGTTTAGTTGTTCCCCTTGTTCATCCAGCATGGTGATGGTCTTGATTCCTGCATCCTGAGACTCAATGACTAGATCCAGGATTTTCCTTGTACTCTCCAGAGACTCATCAGTAAGCTGGTTAGCCCTCAGCTGAATGTCTTCGGGTCACAGATTATCCATGATGAATCAAAATTCTACCAGGCACAGTGGTGGAAATGTGGATATTCTAGAGGTTCCGGCCACTCTCCGGCTGCAGCTAGCTCGGACACTCCCAGTCCCACATTCTTGCCTCACATGAGCAGCTGGACTCCTTCCAAGGACACCATTTGGGTAAAACACCTCCCCAGGCATCTCCACTACTGGAATGGGAACACCACTGGGTATCATACGGCGTGTGTGAAGCCAAGCCACTGGCCAAGTCCATCTTGGTGAACAAGATGGAAATCATTCATCGCCCAGATGGAGGAAGGAGGCAGCACGAATATCACTTCACCACCCCCTGCTTGTGCCTCCTCTGTGTGCTGGGGAGCAAAAGCACAGAGGGATATTTTAATGTTAGCAAGAAGATGGGAGAGACAAGGAGAGGGAAACTGGAGAGTGAGCCCTATTTGAGTGTGGGAAGAAAAGTGGCTCGGGCCTCTGTCTGGACCAGCTCAGGTGAGCCAGCTGCACTGGGGACTCAGTCAGGTCCAAAATCATTTATTATAGAGGGTGATTTTCCTTCTTCCTAGGGGAAACTACAGAAAAGTACTCCTTATACCCTGGCCATTCCTAGTATAGCATTTGCTGTGGCTAGAAGAGAACAGCCATCTGGCAGGACATGGAGTTACCCAGAGCTCCTCTCCAAGGCTGTGGTTCTCCCAGGTTCACCTGAGTCATACGCCTGGAAGAAGAGCGGGGAGTGGGCCAGGCTCACTCTCCAGCGTCCTGAGCTCCTGAGGACGGAGCTCTGAGGAGAGTCACCTGAGTCATACTCCCAGAAGAAGAGCCGGGAGTGGGCCAGGCTCACTCTCCAGTGTCCTGAGCTCCTGAGGACAGAGCGCTGAGGAAAGTCACCTGTGAGGCCCATGTACCAGATGCTACATCCAGGGCCATGGCAGCGCTGAGGGTGGCTGGACCTGGCCTCTGAGCTCCTGGGCTTGGTGCTGCCTCCTTCACCCATACTATCGGCTTGTCCTGAGGTCCCTTCCCTGGAGAACCCCCCATCCTGCAGTTCCCAGACTTGGTGCTGTATGGCCATAGGCCAGCTGGCTCCAGGGGTGACTCTGAGGAGGCTCCAGGTGGCCTTCCCTGCCCAGCGGCACCCAATGTCCAGCTGCCATCTCTGACCATTCCTTTCTCCCAGTGCAGCCTCCCTGCAGGTCTCCTCAGCTGGGGTGTCCCCTCCTTGGTGGATGGCATCTCACAAGCTCCATCACCATGCCTGCAGAGGTACCTGTGAGGTCCCTTCTGAGTCCTGCTCAGGGCATCTGGTCCTCAGGAAGGGGACCTGTCCCCAACATGTGCATTCTTCTTACAGAAGCAGGAGGTCATTTATACTGACACCTTCCTTCTTTCCCATTTAACAATATATCTCTCACATTTTCATGTGATTTGTGTAGAGTACCATAAATTTAATGGCTGCATAGCGTTCCACAGTCTATGAAGTGTGATCAAAACATACAGTGAATGTTTATATAAAAATTTATTGCAAAGACTTATTGCCATTATTCCCATCAAAATACTACCCCTCACTTTGAACACACTTATCCCATCATTCTCATTTACATTTTTTTGATCACACTGCATGTAACAGTTAAATCTCCATTTGTAAGCCCTCGGTATCCACTATACTTATGATGAATTAATTGTTTCATAGAATATCTAGTTATTAAGTACTGAACAGGGTCAAAAATGTTTGCTCTTTGGTCCTTTTTTTTTTTTTGGGTACCAGGAATCGAACTCAGGACCTCACACTTGCCAGGCAGGTGCTGCACTGCTGAGCTATGTCCCCGGCCTGCTCTTTGGTCTTTTAGGAAGATATTTTGTTCTTTTTCCAATTGATGAGGAAACTATGAGACTATGAGAATGCTGATTAATAAATGTGTAAATAGTAGTTAGAATCTGAGAATTCAACATGTTCTTGCTTCCAAACACAACTGGTTCAGATGAAAATCAATAGATAATAAGATATTGATGATACTATTTCTGAGCTATTGAAATGAAAACCCAGGGAGCCACTGACAGGTGCAGGAATAGCAGAAGCTTAATGATGACAACACAGCCATCAATTCTGGGGTTCGCTTATCTTAGTGGACCTGCACATGTGTGGAGACCACCTGTGTGGGGCTGTACATGTGCAGGGCTTGCCTGTGTGTGCCTGCACCCGTGTGAGGCTCACCTGTTCGAGGCTCACCTGTGTCTGCACCTGTATGTTCCTGTACCTGTGTGGAGATCAGTCATGTGGGGCTGCACCTGTGTGGGGCTCACCCTTGTGAGGCTCACCCATGTTTGTCTGTACCTGTGTGGGGCTGCACTGGTGTGGGGCTCACCTGTGCAGGGCTCACCCGTGTTTGTCTGTACCTGTGTGGGGCTGCACTGGTGTGGGGCTCACCTGTGCAGGGCTCACCCATATTTGTCTGTACCTGTGTGGGGCTGCACTGGTGTGGGGCTCACCTGTGCAGGGCTCACCCGTGTTTGTCTGTACCTGTGTGGTGCTCACCTGTGCAGGGCTCGCCTGTATGGAGATCAACCATGCAGGCAGGCTCCTGTCTCTTCTCCGGTAAGGCGAGGGCTGGGCAAAGAGGTTTCTGGGATTCCTCTGAGTTCTGCATTTTGAAGTCCTTTAGAAAAACTTCTGCTTGTCAGGGAGTGGACTTAGTGGTTGTCACCTTACTGTGCTCCCATGAGTCATAGTGTGGCCCGAGTGATCGTCACCTCATGGCACTCCTTCCAGCTCTGTGACAAGGCCTTTCCCAGCAGAGGGACAGCAGAATCTAAGAGGCCAACGCAGCTGTCAACTCGGGGTTTGCTGGTCAACACACCTGGCCTATGGACAAGCACACGTGTGGTCCCTGAGGAACATGGAGGAAACAGTTGGGGTAAGTAGGGAACTGAGCCCCACACAGCTAGGACGCCTGCAGACCCTGGGGAGACCTGGTCCTCTGTCTAGCTCAGGTATGTCATCAACAAGATCTGATGTGACCCCATGTCACAGAGATCAGAACGTGGCTTAAAGTGAGGCTGCTGGACCACTGGAGGCCGTCCCAATGTCATGATCGGAAGCTTGAAGTCACTCCTTAAATGGTGGTGAAATATTTCATTCCCAGGAGGTAGGGTATCATTTGTAGCAAAATAATGTCGGCTGCCTGGGAGCCTGGGAGAAACCAGAGGAACACACCAGAGTCTTACACAGAGACTCTCACAGAGAGAGAGAGTCTTACATGGAGACTCTTACACAGAGAGAGAGTCTTACACAGAGACTCTTACACGGAGAGAGACTCTTACACGGAGAGAGACTTACATGGAGACTCTTACACAGAGAGTCTTACATGAGACTTACACGGAGAGAGTCTTACACAGAGACTCTCACACAGAGAGTCTTACACAGAGACTCTTACACAGAGAGAGAGTCTTACCCGGAGACTCTTACAAGGAGAGAGACTCTTACATGGAGACTCTTACACAGAGAGTCTTACACAAAACTTACATGGAGAGAGACTCTTACACAGAGACTCTTACACAGAGAGAGACTCTTACACGGAGAGAGACTCTTACATGGAGAGAGACTCTTACATGGAGACTCTTACACAGGGAGAGACTCTTACACAGAGAGAGACTCTTACACAGAGACTCTTACACGGAGAGAGACTCTTACACGGAGAGAGACTCTTACACGGAGACTCTTACACAGAGAGTCTTACATGAGACTTACACGGAGAGAGTCTTACACAGAGACTCTCACACAGAGAGAGAGTCTTACCTGGAGACTCTTACAAGGAGAGAGACTCTTACATGGAGACTCTTACACAGAGAGTCTTACACGAAACTTACACAGAGAGAGACTCTTACACAGAGACTCTTACACAGAGAGAGACTCTTACACAGAGACTCTTACACAGAGTCTTACACGAAACTTACACGGAGAGAGACTTACACAGAGACATACACAGAGAGAGACTCTTACATGGAGACTCTTACACAGAGAGAGACTCTTACACAGAGACTCTTACATGGAGAGAGACTTACACGGAGACTCACATGGAGAGAGACTCTTACACGGAGACTCTTATACAGAGAGTCTTACACAGAGACTCTCACACAGAGAGAGAGTCTTACACTGAGATTCTTACATGGAGAGAGGCTCTTACACGGAGAGAGACTCTTACACAGAGACTCTTACACGGAGAGAGACTCTTACACAGAGACTCTTACACAGAGAGTCTTACACAAGACTTACATGGAGAGACTCTTACACAGAGACTCTTACACAGAGAGAGACTCTTACATGGAGAGAGACTCTTACACGCAGACTCTTACACGGAAAGAGACTTACACGGAGACACTTACACAGAGAGTCTTACATGAGACTTACACGGAGAGAGTCTTACACAGAGACTCTTACACAGAGAGAGACTCTTACATGGAGAGAGACTCTTACACGGAGAGAGACTCTTACACGCAGACTCTTACACGGAGAGAGACTTACACGGAGACTCTTACACAGAGAGTCTTACATGAGACTTACACGGAGAGAGTCTTACACAGAGACTCTTACACGGAGAGAGACTCTTACACGGAGAGAGACTCTTACACAGAGACTCTTACACAGAGAGTCTTACACGAGACTTACAGGGAGAGAGTCTTGCACAGAGACTCTTACACGAAGACTCTTACACGGAGAGAGACTCTTACACGGAGACTCTTACACGGAGAGAGACTTACATGGAGACTCTTACACAGAGACTCTTACACAGGGAGTCTTACATGAGACTTACACGGAGAGAGACTCTTACACGGAGACTCTTACACGGAGAGAGACTCTTACACGGAGACTCTTACACAGAGACTTACATGGAGAGAGACTCTTACACAGAGAGAGAGTCTTAAACAGAGTCTGACATAGAATCTAGAACCAATCCAGAACAGTCTGCAGATGGACTGTTAAACACTGGAACAGAGAGAACAAGATGACAGTCAGAGGAAATGCACACATCGTGTGTCAGCTTGTGTGTGTGCAAAGCACAGAAGGTGCTGTGTGAGGAGTCACAAGAGGGACTGGGAGGCGCTGCCTGCAGTGAGGTCCAGTGTAGAGGCTTCTCCCTGTATATATTTTTAAACCGTATTTTTCTATATGCATAAATCACTCTTTTCTTTCTTTTATGGATTGATTGATTGATTGACTGATTGCAGTTCTTGGGATCAAACCCAAGGCAAGTGCTCTACCACTGAGCTTCAACCTAGCCTTCAACATAGCCTCCCACTTGACTTCTAATGTGAGAATATTCACTAATTCCTTCAACAAAAGCTTCTAAAATATCTTTCTAAAGCCTGTAAGACTTGGGATGCAAGCCAAGTTTCATGGCCCACTCCTGTAACCCCAGCACTTGGGAGGGGCCATGAGTTCGAGGCCAGCCTGAACTACACAGTGACCTGTCTCAAAACACCAAAAGGAAATAAAAAATAAATAAAGGAAAGATTTGGGAGATACAGCAGGAAACAAGATGCTACCTCTCTTCGAGGACGATGTGGTAGAAGGGGCAGCAATCTCAGTGAGGTGGCCAGCAAGGTGGCCATACAACATACCTGGGCAGTAGAGGATGTCCAGCCCCCTGTGGAGTCACCCGGCCTGTGGAGGCGTCTCCATGGGCGCCTCATGAAGATGCCCTACCATCTTTCTGAGGCTGTAACCCTGACCTTCCCCTGGCTGCTCGATGGTACAGGCACCCCCTCTGGAACACAGAGGGCAGGCTGGCCAGTGGCCCCCAGGAGATGCTGCGGTTTCCCGGTCTGTGACACAGATGCCTTCATGAACACAGCCATCTGAAGGGACGTCATGAGGCCCTGAGGACGTGAGCTCATGCTGTGTGTGGCACCACAAGCAGTAAGTCTCTGTTCTCTGGTCCCTGGCCTCAGGCCTTGTGTCTTCTGCCGGCATCTATGAAACCATGGTCGGCTACCTTGTCGACTTACAAGTGGGGACCCCTCACGGTTCCTGACATGTAGACCACAGTCCATTTAGTAGCTTTTGTTTAAAACAAATGAAACCCAGCCGTTCAGGCTAGCACCTTCCGAGGCCCGGTCCTGAGTCAATATTTGCCATCCATGCTTCAACCCTGTGCCATGCAAGAAAGGGACTGCCCAGAAAATGCAGGTGCCACTGCTGCTCTGCCAAATACTGCTGCGTCCCCATGGTAGGCAGATGACAGGAAGTCACATGAGGGTACTTCAGGCCCTGGGGGAGGCATGTGCCTTGGCCCACACAGGCACGGGCAGCGTCAGCAGGTTTCTAGGCATCTATGGCCTTAAGCACCACACCCACATGGTGGCAAGGCTATACAGGGCTCGGTGATGAATCTAAAAGGTCACTGAGCTCTACTCCTCGATGGACAGAGCAAATGCTCTAAAAGAATTCAGAACTGAAATTGGTTTTTGTTTCAGTTCGTTACAAGTTTTTTTTTTTTTGGATTAATTACTGCTATGATTTGGATCTAAAAAGTCCCTCAAAAGTCTCTACATGTTCAGAGGATGGGATTTTGGAAGGTGACTGGATCATGAGGTTCTAAATTCACATGTGGATTAATCCATAATTTGAGGGCATTATAGCAGGTGCTAGAAGCAGGAGCTTGGGGCCTGGTTGGAGGGAGGGGTCGGGGCATGACCTGGGGACTGTATCTGGTCCTTGGACTTTCCTCTTCGGCTCTGTTTCCTGCCATAAGGTAAGCAGCTTTTTTCCACCACAGTTTCCCAACATGATGCTCTGCCTCATCTCAGGACTACGGCAAAGAAGCCAGCTGACCATGGACAGAAACCTCTGAAACTATGAGCCAAAACAAACCTCACCTACTTTAAGTTTTTCTTCTCTGGTATTTTGTCACAGTGACAGAAAGCTGGCTAACACAATCACGTAACAAAGACTTACAGAGATTTCCTCACTAGAATTGAAAACTAGTAGCTGCGAATTGTGGCACAGGTTTGTAATCACAGCACTCTAGGAGGCTGAGGCAGGAGGATCGGAAGTATGAGCCTGGCCCAGGGAATGCAGTGAGACCCTGTCTCAAAATAAAAAATAAAAAAGGGCCAGGAATGCAGCTTAGTGGGAAGGCTCTGGGGTTCAATCCCCAGTACCACAAAAAACAAGAACAAACAAAAAAGGAATTGAAGCTGGGCATGATGGTGCACCCCTGTAATCCCATTATTTGGGAGGCTGAGGCAGGAGGATCACCATGAGTTCGAAGTCAGCCTGGGCTACAAAGTGAGTTCAAGGCCAGCCTGTACTACATAGTGAGACCCTGTCTCAAAAAGACCAAAAAAAAAAAAAAAAAAAAAAAAAAAAAAGAAAGAAAGAAAAAAAGAATCAAAAATCAATTTTTCTCATTTCTGGTGCTCTTTCACAACTATTTATTATTGCTATGGAATCTTAAAGTGACTCCCACAGAGAAATACTTCTACGTCACTTTTGACTTCATGAAGCAAAAGCCTGCTCACGAATGTCTGCTCGCGGGCTGTGGCCTCGCTCAGTGCCGGTGCTGTGGGCCCTGGTTCCCATCACCTGTGGCATCCCCATCCTGGTAGCTCACAACTATTTATATCCCTGGCATTGGAGCCACGCATATTTCAAAGAGCAAGAAGCAGCATGGTGGACGCAGGCTGTCTCTGCAAGAGCTGCGGATGGCGGCCCCATCAGCTCCACTCTGCTGCAGCAGGCTGCTGGCCAGAGCACATTCTGCCAGTCAGAAAGGTGGAATCAATCAGATGCACGTACTACATATTGTTTTTTTTTTGTGTGTGTGTGTGTGGGTACCGGGGGTCGACCTCAGGATGTCATGTGCCAGCAGGCACCCGTGCCGCTGAGCAATATCACTGGCCCTTTTTTTGTATGTGGGTTGCGAGAGTCGAACTCAGGACCTCGTGCTTGCCAGGCAGGCGCTTATGCCGCTGAGCCATCTCACCGGCCCCACTACACATCTTCGTTGTATGAAATTAAGAGCCAGAAATATAAGAAGTCCAAGCAGACACTTGTTATTGCAAGAAAACTGAGTGGGATTCCTACTGCATCCGGGAAAGGCAGCGTTCTGTGGCCTGGGTCTCACCTACTACACTCAGCCACACTAGTGCAAGGAGAGCTCTGCACCTCAGGAATAGTGGCCCAGGCCCCTGGTGCCACTCACAGATGCTCTCTGAAGAGTACTTTTCAGTCTGCTGACTTATCTTTGAAAGGGACACCCAGCAGGAGTCATAGCCACCCCCCTCAAAGCAGGCAGTGCTGGCCATAGAGGTTTGTCTGCTCCTGCAGAACTTGTTTTCAATGAACCATTTGCAAAGTTTCTGAAAACTGAAATATTTTATATAAAGTTTGTAATTCTGGTAAACACTCTGAAAATAGGGAGCTGCGCCATATGGAACCTGCTTTTCCTCAGGGAGCAGCGAGTGGAGGTAGAGGGCTGCCCCTTAGGACCCCAACAGCACATGATCCTAAGACCTGTCTTCTACGGTTATCTGGATTTTCACTGAAAACAGTAGACTGTGCAACCATAAACCCACTCGCCCAGTGTGGTCCCCAGAGCCATCCCTCAGCACGTGCTGTTTCTGAAGCTGGAAGGGGCCCTGGAGCCTGAGTGCTGTCTTCCAGATGAGGACATGGGGGACAGGGAGGGCAGAGATGCCTGTCTCTAACAGTTAGAGCCACTGTATTCAGCATGGGAACCACTGGCTGCCTATGGCCCAAATAGCAATGTACTGTTAAGTGCAAAAAGCACACCAGGCTTCTAAGACTTAGTATGAAAAATGTAAAAGTAATAATTTTAATGTTGAGTGTTAAAAATCAAAATGATAAACAAGCAGACATATTTGGGCAAATAGAATATATTATTAAAGTAATCTCACATTTCTCTTTATTATTTTAATGTGGCTGCTAGAAAATCCCAGTTACCTCCATGGCTCCCATTCTGTTCTACGAGGCAGGGTGCCAGGCTGTCACCACAGATCCTCATCTTCATTTTAATTTTGTTCTTGAAGATAAATAATGGCATGAGTAGAGAAAAGAAAGCTCACAGGCAGAGGGCTTTGCACTATCAGTAAACGGTAAATTGGACCCAGCGTCTCCACAGCTGAGCCTGTGCTGTGGGACACCCAGCAGCCCCCTGCACATCTCCGAGCATATCTGCAGGTCCACAGTGTCCACAGTAGGTCTGTCTGCAGGAAACGAGTACATTTTCCTATTTGCTTTTTAGTAGCTTCCTATTGTCATTAACCAGACAAGAATCATTATGACATGGCTAAGATTTTAAAGTTCAAGAATGCAGATAAATGTTTCTTCTATGGAAAAGTAAAGCTGTGATTGCAAAGTGTAACAAATGCATTAAATTATGTCACTGCTGTTGTTGCTCCTTAAATCACAGAAACCATCACTGCTAAGGATTAAGGCCTTGTTTTAAAAGGTTGGTGTGGTGACCCCACCACACAATCCTGAATGAGTTTTGCAATTAGTTCTATAAACCTCTGGAAAGTGGACCTGCCTTTAAGATGGAGAAAACCTCACCCTTGGCAGGAGAGGGGCTCCGAGATGCGGCAGTCAGACGTTCACCATTTTCCAAGAGCAAAGGCTGACTCCCCACACTGCCAAATACCTTTGTGCTTTTGTGTTTGAGTGCTTAGAAGCTCTGAACACTTTATGTGCAGGATGTCATGGTTACATGGATGTGAAGGATGTCGTGGTTACCTGTATGTGCAGGATGTCATGGTTACCTGAATGTTCAGGATGTCATGGTTACCTGTATGTGCAGGATGTTATGGGTGTCTAGATGTGCAGGATGTCACGGGTGTCTGGATGTGCAGGATGTCGTGGTTACATGGATGTGCAGGATGTCATCGGTGTCTCGATGTGAAGGATGTCGTGGTTACCTGTATGTGCAGGATGTCATGGTTACATGGATGTGCATGATGTCGTGGTTACATGGATGTGCAGGATGTCATGGTTACCTGTATGTGCAGAATGCCGTGGTTACATGGATGTGCAGGATGTCATGGGTGCCTGGATGTGCAGGATGTCGTAGTTACATGGATGTGCAGGATGTCATGGTTACCTGTACGTGCAGGATGTCATGGTTACCTGTATGTTCAGGATGTCATGCTTACATGGATGTGCAGGATGTCATGGTTACATGGATGTGCAGGATGTCATGTTTACATGGATGTGCAGGATGTCATGGGTGCCAGGATGTGCAGGATGTCATGGGTGTCTGGAAGTGCAGGATACCATGTGTGTCTTGATATACAGGATGTCATGGGTGTGTGGATGTGAATGATGTCAGGGTTACATGGATGTGCAGGATGTCATGGGTGCCTGTATGTTCAGGATGTCATGGTTACCTGTATGCTCAGGCTGTCATGGTTACCTGGATGTGCAGGATGTCATGGTTACACGGATGTGCAGGATGTCATGGGTTTCTGGATGTGCAGGAAGTCATGGTTGTCCTGATGTGCAGGATGTCATGGGTGCCTGGATGTGCAGGATGTCATGGGTACCTGTATGTACAGGATGTCATGATTAACTGTATGTTCAGGAAGTCATGGTTGCCTGGATTTGCAGGATGTCGTGGTTACATGGATGTGCAGGATGTCATGGGTGTATGGATGTGCAGGATGTCATGGGTGCCTGCATGTTCAGGATGCCATGGTTACCTGTATATTCAGGATGTCATGGTTACCTGTATGTTCACGATGTCATGGGTGTCTATATGTGCAGGATGTCGTGGTTACATGGATGTGCAGTATGTCATGGGTGTCTGGATGTGCAGGATGTCATGGTTACCTGGATGTGCAGGATGACATGGGTGCCTGGATGTGAAGGACGTCATGGTTGTCTGGATGTGCAGAATGTCATGGTTACCTGCATGTTCAGGATGTCATGGTTACCTGTATGTGCAGGATGTCATGTGTGTCTGGATGTGCAGTATGGCATGGGTGCCTGGATTTGCAGGATGTCATCGTTACCTGTATGTTCAGGATGTCATGGTTACCTGAATGTGCAGGAAGTCATGGGTGTCTGGATGTGCAGGATGTCGTGGTTACCCGTATGTGCATGATGTCATGGTTACATTCATGTGCAGGATGTCATGGGTGCCAGGATGTGTAGGATGTCATGGGTGTCTTGATGCTCAGGATGTCCTGGTTACATGGATTTGCAGAATGTCATATGTCCCTGGATGTGCAGGATGTCATGTGTGACTGGATGTACAGGATGTCGTGGTTACATGGATGTGCAGGATGTCATGTTTACATGGATGTGAAGGATGTCATGGTTACCTGTATGTGCAGTATGTCATGGGTGTCTGGATGTGCAGGATATAGTGGTTACATGAATTTGTAGGATATCATGGGGGTCTGGATATGCATGATGTCATCGGTGTCTTGATGTGCAGGATGATGCATTTACATGGATGTGCAGGATGTCATGGTTACATGGATGTGCAGGAAGTCATGGTTACCTGTATGCGCAGGATGCCATGGTTACATGGACGTGCAGGATGTCATGGTTACATGGATGTGCAGGATGTCATTGATGTCTGGATGTGCAGGATGACATGCTTACCTGGATATGAAGGATCTCATGGGTGTCTGGATGTGCAGGATTGCATGGTTACATGGAAGTGCAGGATATCATGGTAACCTGTATGTGCACGATGTCATGGGTGTCTGGATGTGCAGGATGTCATGGGTTTCTGGATGTGCATGATGTCATGGGTACCTGGATGTGCATGATGTCATGGGTGCCTGGATGTGCAGGATGTCGTGGTTACATGGATGTGCAGGATGTCATGCTTGCATGGATTTTCAGGGTGTCATGGATGTCTGGATGTGAAGGATGTCCTGGTTACCTGTATGTGCAGGATCTAATGGCTGTCTGGGTGTGCAGGTTGTCATGTGTGCCTTGATATGCAGGATGTCATGGGTTTCTGGATGTTCAGTATGTCATGGTTCCCTGTATGTTCAGGATGTCATGTTTACCTGTTTGTGCAGGATGTCATGGGTGTCTGGATATTCCTGATGTCATGGTTGCATGGATGTGCAAGATGTCATGGTTACCTGTATGTCCAGGATATCATGGTTACCTACATGTGCAGGGTGTCATGGGTGTCTGGATATGCAGGATGTCATGGGTGTCTGGATGTGCCGGATGTCGTATTTACATGGATGTACAGGATGTCACGGTTACTTGGATGTGCAGGATGTCATGGTTACCCATATGTGCAGGATGTCATGGTTACATGGATGTGCAGAATGTCATGGTTACATGTATGTGCAGGATGTCATGGTAACCTGTATGTGTAGGATGTCGTGGGTACATGGATGTGCAGGATGTCATGGGGGCCTGGATGTGCAGGCTGTCGTGGTTATATCGATGTGCATGATGTCATGGTTACCTGTATGTGCAGGATTTCATGCTTACCTGTATGTGCAGGAAGTTATGGTTACATGGATGTGCAGGATGTCATGGTTACATGGATGTGCAGGATGTCATGGTTAGCTGTATGTTGACGATATCGTGGTTACCTGTATGTGCAGGGTGTCATGGGTGTCTGGATGTGCAGGATATCCTAGTTGTCTGGATGTGCAGGATGTCGTGGTTACATGGATGTGCAGAATGTCATGGGTGCCTGGTTGTGCAGGATGTCATGCGTGCCCGGATGTGCAGGATGTCATGGTTACATGGATTTGCAGGATGTCATGGGTGCCTGGATGTGCAGGATGTCATGGGTGTCAAGATGTGCAGGATGTCGTGGTTACATGGATGTTCAGGATGTCATGGATATATGGATGTGCAGGACGTCATGGGTGTCTCGATGTGTAGGATGTCATGGTTGCCTGTATGTTCAGGTTGTTATGGTTACCTGTATGTTTAGGATGTCATGGTTACCTGGATGGGCAGGATGTGGTGGTTACATGGATGTGCAGGATGTCATGGTTACCTGGATGTGCAGGATGTCATGGGTGTCTGAATGTGCAGGGTGTCATGTGTGCCTGGATGTGCAGGATGTCATGGGTGTCTGGATGTGCCGGATGTCATGGTGACATGGATGTGCAGGATGTCATTCTTACCTGTATGTTCAGGATATCATGGCTACCTGTATGTGCAGGATGTCATGGGTGTCTGGATGTGCAGGATGTCATGGTTACATGGATGTGCAGGATGTCATGGTTACCTGTATGTGCAGGATGTCATAGTTACCAATATGTTGAGGATATTGTGGTAACCTGTATGTGCAGGATGTCATTGGTGTCTTGATGTGCAGGATGTCCCAGGTGTCTGGATGTGCAGGATGTCGTGGTTTCAAGGAAGGGCAGGAAGTCATGGGTGTATGGATGTGCAGGATGTCATGGGTGCCTGCATGTTCAGGATGCCATGGTTACCTGTATGTTCAGGACGTCAAGGTTACCTGTATGTTCAGTATGTCATGGGTGTCTGGATGTGCAGGATGTCATGGTTACCTGGAGGTGCAGGATGACATGGGTGTCTGGATGTGCAGGATGTCATGGTGACATGGATGTGCAGGATGTCATGGTTACCTGTATGTGCACGATGTCATGGGTGCTTTGATATGCAGGATATCTTGGGTGTCTGGATGTTCTGGATGTCATGGTTACTTGTATGTTGATGATGTCATGGTTACCTGTATGTGCAGGATGTCATGGGTGTCTGGAAGTTCCGGATGTCTTGGTTAGATGGATGTGCAGGATGTCATGCATACCTGTATGTCCAGGATATCATGGCTAGGTGTATGTGCAGGATGTCGTTGGTGTCTGGATGTGAATGATGTCGTGGTTATATGGATGTGCAGGATGTCATGGTTACGTGGATGTACAGGATGTCATGTGTGTCTGGATGTGAAGCATGTTGTGGTTACCCGCATTTGCAGGATGTCATGGTTACATGGATGTGCAGAATATCATTGTTATAGGGATGTACAGGATGTCATGTTTACCTGTATGTGTAGGATGTCGTGGTTACATGGATATGCAGGATGTCATGGGTGCCTTGATGTGCAGGATGTCATGGTTGCCTGTATGTGCAAGATGCCATGGTTATCTGTATGTGCAGAATGTCATGGTTACCTGTACATGCAGGATTTTATGGTTACATGGATGTGCAGAATGTCATGGGTACCTGGAAGTGCAGCATGTCATGGTTACATGGATTTGCAGGATGTCATGGGTGCCTGGATATGCAGCATGTCGTGGTTACATGGATGTGCAGGATGTCATGGTTACATGTATGTGTAGGATGTCGTGGTTACATGGATGTGCAGGATGTCATGGGTGCCTGGATGTGCAGGATGTCGTGGTTACACGGATGTGCAGGATGTCATGGGTGCCTGGATGTGCAGGATGTCATGGGTGTCTGGATGTGCAGGATGTCATGGTTACATGGATGTGAACGATGCGTGGTTGCCTGTATGTGCAGGATATCATGGTTACTTGTATGTTCAGGATGTCATGGTTACCTGTATGTGCAGTAGGTCATGGGTGTCTGTATGTGCAGGATGTCACGGGTGTCTGGATGTGCAGGATGTCATGATTACATGGATGTGCAGGATGTCATGGTTACCTGGATGTGCAGGATGTCATGGGTGTCTGGATGGCCAAGATGTCATTTGTGCCTTGATATGAATGATGTTATGGGTGTCTCTATGTGGAGGATGTCATGGGTGTCTGGATGTGAAGGATGTCATGCTTACCTGTATGTGCAGGGTGTCATGGGTGTCTGGATGTGCCGGATGTCATGGTTACATGGATGTGTAGGTTGTCATGGTTACCTGTATGTTCAGGATATCATGGTTAGCTGTATGTGCAGGATGTCATGGGTGTCTGGATGTTCAGGATATAATGGTTACATGGATGTGAAGGATGTTGTGGATACCTGTATGTGCAGGATGTCCTGGTTACTTGTGTGTTAAGGATGTCATGTTTACCTGTATGTGCAGAATGTCATGGGTGTCTGGATGTGCAGGATGTCACATGTGTCTGGATGTGCAGGATGTCGTGATTACATGGATATGCAGGGTGTCATGGTTACCTGGATATGCAGTATGTCATGGGTGTCTGGATGTGCAAGATGTTATTTGTGCCTTCATATTCACGATGTCATCGGTGTCTAGATGTGCAGCATGTGATGGGTGCCTGGATGTGCAGGATGTCATGTTTACCCGTATGTGCAGGATGTCATGGGTGTCTGGATGTGCCAGATGTCATGGTTACATGGATGTGCAGGATGTCATGGTGAACTGTATGTTCAGGATATCATGGTTACCTGTATGTGCAGGATGTCATGGGTGTCTGGATGTGCAGGATGTCGGGGTTACATACATGTGCAGCATGTCATGGTTTCCTGTATGTGCAGGATTTCATGCTTACCTGTATGTGCAGTATGTTTTGGTTACATGGATGTGCAGGATGTCATGGTTACATGGATGTGCAGGATGTCATGGTTAAGTGTTTGTTGAGGATATCATGGTTACCTGTATGTGCAGGATGTCATTGGAGTCTGGATGTACAGGATGTCCCAGGTTTCTGGATGTGCAGGATGTCGTGGTTACATGGATATGCAGGATGTCAAGGGTGCCTGGATGTGCAGGATGTCATGGGTGTCTGGATGTGCAGGATGTCAAGGCTGTCTGGATGTGCAGGATATCCTGGTTACATGGATGTTCAGGATATCATGGTTACATGGATGTGCAGGATGTCATGGGTGTCTCGATGTGCATGATGTAATTGGTGCCTGTATGTTCAGGTTGTCATGGTTAACTGTATGTTTAGGATGTCATTGTTACCTGGATGTGCAGGAATTCGTGGTTACATGGATGTGAAGGATGACTTTGTTACCAGGATGTGCACGATGTCATGGGTGTCTGGATGTTGAGGATGTCATGGTTATCTGTATGTTCAGGATATCATTGTTACCTATATGTGCAGGATGTCATGAGTGTCGTGATGTGCAGGATTCCATGGTTACATGGATATGAAGGATATCTTGGGTACCTGTATGTGCAGGATATCATGGTTCCTCGTATATTCAGGATGTCAGAGTTACCTGTATGTGCAGGATGTCATGGGTGTCTGGATGTGCAGGATATCACGGGTGTCTGGATGTGCAGGATGTCATGATTACATGGATGTGCAGGATGTCATGATTACCTGGATGTGCAGGATATCATGGGTGTCTGGATGTGCAAGATGTTATTTGTGCCGTGATATGCAGGATGTCATGGGTGTCTAGATGTGCAGGAGGTCATGGGTGTATGGATGTGCAGGATGTCGTGGTTACCCTTATGTGCAGGATGTCATGGTTACACGGATGTGAATGATGTCGTGGTTACATGGATGTGCAGGATGTTATGGTTACCTGTATGTGTAGGATGTCATGGTTACATGGATGTGCAGGATGTCATGGGTGCCTGGATGTGCAGGATGTCATGGGTGTCTGGATGTGCATGATGTCATGGGTACCTGGATGTGCAGGATGTCATGGGTGCCTGGATGTGCACGATGTCGTGGTTATATGGATATGTAGGATGTCATGGGTGACTCGATGTTCATGATGTCATGGTTACCTGTATGAGCAGGATGTCTTGGGTGTCTGGATGTGCAGGATGTCATCTGTGCCTCGATATGCAGGATGTCTTGGGTGTCTGGATGTTCTGGATGTCATGGTTACCTGTATGTTCAGGATGTTATGGTTACCTGTATATGCAGGATGTCATGGGTGTCCAGAAGTTCCGGATGTCTTGGTTAGGTGGATGTGCAGGATGTCATGGATACCTGTATGTCCAGGATATCATGGTTAGGTGTATGTGCAGGATGTCATGGGTGTCTGGATGTGCAGGATGTCATGGTTACCTGGATGTACAGGATGTCATGTGTTTCTGGATGTGCAAGATGTCGTGGTTACACTTATGTGCAGGATGTCATGTTTACATGGATGTGCAGGAGGTTTTGGTTACATGGATGTGCAGGATGTCATGTTTACCTGTATGTGTAGGATGTCGTGGTTACATGGATGTGCAGCATGTCATGGGTGCCTTGATGTGCAGGATGTCGTGGTTACATTGATGTGCAGGATGTCATGGCTGCATGTATGTGCAAATGCCACGGTTATCTTTATGTGCAGAATGTCATGGTTACATGGAAGTGCACCATGTCATGGTTACATGGATGTGCAGGATGTCATGGGTGTCTGGATGTGCAGAATGTCATGGTTACCTGGATGTGCAGGATGTCATGGGTATCTGCAAGTGCAGGATGTCATGGTTACCTGTACGTTCAGGATGTCACTGTTACCTGTATGTTCAGGATGTCATGGTTACCTGTATGTGCAGTATGTCATGGTTACCTGTATGTTCAGGGTGTCAGGGTTACCAGTATGTCGAGGATGTCATGGGTGTCTGGTTGTGCAGGATGTCGTGGTTACCTGTATGTGCATGTTGTCATTGTTGCCTGTATGTTCAGGATGTCATGGTTACCTGGATGTGCAGGACGTCATGGCTGTCTGGATGTGCAGTATGTCATGGGTATCTGGATGTACAGGATATCGTGGTTACATAGATGTGCACGATGTCATGGTTACCTGGATGTGCAGGATATCATGGTTGTCTGGATGTGCAGGATGCCTTGGTTACTTGTATGTGCAGGATGTCGTGGTTAAATAGATGTGCAGGATGTGTTGGCTACCTGTATGTGGAGGATGTCGTGGTTACATGGATGTGCAGGAGGTCACGGTTACCTGTATGTTCAGTATATGATGGGTAACTGTATGTGCAGGATGTCATGGGTGTCTGGATATGCAGGATGTCATGGGTGTCTGGATGTGTAGGATGTTGTGGTTACATGGATGTGCAGGATGACATTTGTGTCTGGATGTGCATGATGTCGTGGTTACCCGTATGTGCAGGATGTCAAGGTTATTTGGATGTGCAGGAGGTCATGGTTACCTATATATGTATGATGTCGTGTTTACATGGATGTGCAGGATGTCGTGGTTACATAGATGTGCAGCATTATATGGTTACCTGTATGTGCAGGATTTCATGCTTACCTGTATGTGCAGGATATTATGGTTACATGGATGAGCACGATGTCATAGTTACAAGGGTGTGCAGCATGTCATGGTTACCTGCACGTTCAGGATTTCATGGTTACCTGTATGTGCAGGGTGTCAGGGGTGTCTGGACGTGCAGGATGTCCTAAGTGTCTGTATGTGAAGGATGTCACGGTTACATGGATGTGAAGAATGTCATGAGTGCCTGGATATGGAGGATGTCATGCGTGCCTGGATGTGCAGGATGTCGTGGTTACACGGATGTGCAGGATGTCATGGGTGCCTGGATGTGCAGGATGTCATGGGTGCCTGGATGTGCAGGATGTCATGGGTGTCTGGATGTGCAGGATGTCGTGGTTACATGGATGTGCAGGACGTCATGGGTGTCTGGATGTGCAGGATGTCACAGGTATCTGGATGTACAGGATATCGTGGTTACATGGATGCTCAGGATGTCATGGTTACCTGGATGTGCAGGATGTCATGGGTGTCTGGATGTGCAGGATGTCATGTGTGCCTGGATGTGCAGGATGTCATGGGTGTCTGGATGTGCAGGAATCATGGTTACATGGATGTGAAGGATGCATGGGTGCCTGTATGTGCAGGATATCATGGTTACTTGTATGTTCAGGATGTCATGGCTACCTGTATGTGCAGTAGGTCATGGGTGTCTGTATGTGCAGGATGTCATGGGTGTCTGGATGTGCAGGATGTCATGATTACATGGATGAGCAGGATGTCATGGTTACCTGGATGTGCAGGATGTCATGGTTACCTGGATGTGCAGGATGTCATGGTTACCTGGATGTGCAGGATGTGATTGTTGTCTGGACGTGCAGGATGTCATGGTTACCTGTATGTTCAGGATATCTTGGTTACAATTATGTGCAGCATGTCATGGGTGTCGGGATGTGCAGGAAGTCATGGTTACATGGATGTGCAGGATGTCATTTGTGTCTGGATGTACCAGATGTCTTGTTTACATGGATGTGCAGGGTGTTATGGTTACCTGTATGTTCAGGAAATCACGGTTACCTGTATGTGCAGGATGTCATGGGTGTAGGGATGTGAAGGAGGTCATGGTTACATGGATGTGAAGTATGTAATGGTTACATGGATGTGCAGGATGTCATGGTTACCTGGATGTGCAGGATGTCATGGGTGTCTGGATGTGCAAGATGTCATTTGTGCCTTGATATGAATGATGTTATGGGTGTCTCTATGTGCAGGATGTCATAGGTGTCTGGATGTGAAGGATGTCATGCTTACCTGTATGTGTAGGGTGTCATGGGTGTCTGGATGTGCCGGATGTCATGGTTACATGGATGTGTAGGTTGTCATGGTTACCTGTATGTTCAGGATATCATGGTTAGCTGTATGTGCATGATTTCATGGCTGTCTGGATGTGCAGCATATTGTGGATACATGGATGTGCAGGATGTCATGGTTACCAGGATATACAGGATGTCATGTGTGTTTGGATGTCCAGGATGTCGTGGTTACCTGTATGTGCAGGATGTCATGGTTACATAGATGTGCAGGACGTCGTGATTACATGGATGTGCCGGATGTCATGGTTACATGTATGTGTAGGATGTCGTGGTTACCTGTATGTGCAGGATGTTATCTTTACATGGATGAGCAGGATGTCTTGGTTACATGGATGTGCAGGATGTTATGGTTACATGGATGTGCAGGATGTCATAGTTACAAGGGTGTGCAGGATGTCATGATTACCTGCATGTTCAGGATTTCGTGGTTACCTGTATGTGCAGGATGTCATGGGTGTCTATATGTGCAGGAGGTCGTGGAAACATGGATGTGCAGGAGGTCGTGGAAACATGGATGTGCAGGATGTCATGGTTTCCAGGATGTACAGGATGTCATGTGTGTTTGGATGTGTAGGATGTCGTGGTTACTCGTATGTGAGGATGTCATGGTTACATAGATATGCAGGACGTCATGGTTACATGGACGTGCAGGATATCATGGGTACATGTATGTGTAGGTTGTCGTGGTTACATGGAAGTGCAGGATGTCATCCGTGCTTGTATGTGCAGGACGTCGTGGTTACATGGATGTGCAGGATGTCATGGTTACCTGTATGTGCAGGATGTCATAGTTACCTGTAGGTTCAGGATGTCATGGTTGCCTGGATGTGGAAGATATCGTGGTTACATGGATGTGCAGGATGTCATGGATGCCTGGATATGCAGGATGTCATGGTTACATTTATGTGCAGGATGTCGTGGTTACCTGTATGTGCAGGATGTTATGGTTACATGGATGAGCAGGATGACTTGGTTACATTGAAGTGCAGGATGTCATGGTTACATGGATATGCCGGATGTCATAGTTACCTGGATGTGCAGGATGTCATGGGTGTCTCGATGTGCAGGATGTCATTTATGTCTGGATGTGCAAGATGTCGTGGTTACACGGATGTGCATGATGTCATTGTTACATGGATATGCAGGATGTCATCGGTGTCTCGATGTGCCTGATGTCATGGTTGCCTGTAGGTTCCGAATGTCACGGTTACTTGTATATTCATTATGTCATGGTTACCTGGATGTGCAGGATGTCATGGTTACATGGATATGCAGGATGACATGGGTGTCTGGATGTTCAGGATGTCATGGTTGTCTGGATGTGCAGGATGTCATTTTAACTTGTATGTTCAGGATATCATGGTTACCTGTATGTGCAGGATGTCATTGGTGTCTGGATGTGCAGGATGTCCCAGGTGTCTGGATGTGCAGGATGTCGTGGTTACATGGATGTGCAGGATGTCATGGGTGCCTGGATGTGCAGGATGTTATGGGTGTCTTGATGTGCAGGATGTCAAGGGTGTCTGGATGTGCAGGATGTCGTGGTTACATGGATGTGCAGGATGTCATGGTTACATGGATGTGCAGGATGTCATGGGTGTCTCGATGTGCAGGACGTCATGGGTGCCTGTATGTTCAGGTTGTCATGGTTAACTGTATGTTTAGGATGTCATTCTTACCTGGATGTGCAGGAAGTCGTGGTTACATGGATGTGCAGGATGACTTTGTTACCAGGATGTGCAGGATGTCATGTGTGTCTAGATGTGCAGGATGTCATGGGTGTCTGGATGTGCAGGATATCACGGGTGTCTGGATGTGCAGGATGTCATGGTTACTGGATGTGCAGGGTGTCATGGGTGTCTGGATGTGCAGGATGTCATGGTTACCTGTATGTGCAGGTTGTCATGCGTGTCTGCATGTGCCGGATGTCATGGTTACATGGATGTGGAGGATGTCATGGTTACCTGGATATACAGGATGTCACGTGTGTCTGGATGTGCAGGATGTTGTGGTTAAACTGATGTGCCGGATGTCATGGTTACACGGATGTGCAGGATGTCGTGGTTACATGGATGTGCAGGATGTTATGGTTACCTGCATGTGTAGAATGTCGTGGTTACATGGATGTGCAGGATGTTATGGGTGCCTGGATGTGCAGGATATCATGGGTGTCTGGATGTGCATGATGTCATGGTTACCTGGATGTGCAGGATGTCATGGGTGTCTGGATGTGTACGATGTCGTGGTTACATGGATGTGTAGGATGTCATGGGTGACTCGATGTTCAAGATCTGATGGTTACCTGTATGAGCAGGATGTCTTGGGTGTCTGAATGTGCAGGATGTCATGTGTGCCTTGATATCCAGGATGTCTTGGGTGTCTGGATGTTCTGGATGTCATGGTTACCTTTATGTTCATGATGTCATGGTTACCTGTATGTGCAGGATGTCATGGGTGTCTGGAAGTTACGGATGTCTTGGTTACGTGGATGTGCATGATGTCATGGATACTTGTATGTCCAGGATATTATGGTTAGGTGTATGTGCATGATGTCATGGGTGTCTGGATATGCAGGATGTCGTGGTTACCTGTATGTGCAGGATGTTATGGTTACATGGATGAGCAGGATGTCTTGGTTACATGGATGTGCAGGATGTCATGGTTACATGGATATGCAGGATGTCATGGGTGTCTGGATGTGCAGGATGTCATGGTTGTCTGGATGTGCAGAACGTCCTGGTTACATGGATGTGGAGTATGTCATGCTTACATGGATGTGCAGGATGTCATGGGTGTCTGGATTTGCAGGATGTCGTGGTTACATGGATGTGCATGTTTTCCTGGTTACCTGTATGTGCAGGATTTCATGCTTACCTGTATATGCAGGATGTTTTGGTTACATGGATGTGCGGGATGCCATGATTACATGGATGTGCAGGATGTCATGGTTACCTGTATGTTGAGGATATCGTGGTTACCTGTATGTGCAGGATGTCATTGGTGTCTGGATGTGCAGGATGTCCCAGGCGTCTGGATGTGCAGGATGTCATGGTTACATGGATGTGCAGGATGTCATGGGTGCCTGGATGTGCAGGAGGTTATGGGTGTCTGGATGTGCAGGATGTCAAGGGTGTCTGGAGTTGCAGGATGTCGTGGTTACATGGATGTGCAGGATGTCGTGGTTACATGGATGTGCAGGATGCTATGGTTACCTGTATGTGTAGGATGTCGTGGTTACATGGATGTGCAGGATATCATGGGTGCCTGGATGTGCAGGATGTCATGGGTGTCTGGATGTGCAGGATGTCATGGGTAGCTGGATGTGCAGAATGTCATGGGTGCCTGGATGTGTATGATGTCGTGGTTACATGGATGTGTAGGATGTCATGGGTGACTCGATGTTCAGGATGTCGTGGTTACCTGTATGAGCAGGATGTCTTGGGTGTCTGGATGTGCAGGATGTCATGTGTGCCTGGATATGCAGGATGTCATGGGTGCCTGGATGTGCAGGAGGTTATGGGTGTCTGGATGTGCAGGATGTCGTGGTTACATGGATGTGCAGGATGTCATGGGTGCCTGGATGTGCAGGAGGTTATGGGTGTCTGGATGTGCAGGATGTCAAGGGTGTCTGGAGTTGCAGGATGTCGTGGTTACATGGATGTGCAGGATGTGGTTACATGGATGTGCAGGATATCATGGGTGCCTGGATGTGCAGGATGTCCCAGGTGTCTGGATGTGCAGGATGTCGTGGTTACAGGGATGTGTAGGATGTCATGGGTGACTCGATGTTCAGGATGTCATGGTTACCTGTATGAGCAGGATGTCATGGGTACCTGGATGTGCTGAATGTCATGGGTGTCTGGATGTGCAGGATGTCCCAGGTGTCTGGATGTGCAGGATGTCGTGGTTACATGGATGTGCAGGATGTCATGGGTGCCTGGATGTGCAGGAGGTTATGGGTGTCTGGATGTGCAGGATGTCAAGGGTGTCTGGAGTTGCAGGATGTCGTGGTTACATGGATGTGCAGGATGTCATGGTTACATGGATGTGCAGGATGTTATGGTTACCTGTATGTGTAGGATGTCGTGGTTACATGGATGTGCAGGATATCATGGGTGCCTGGATGTGCAGGATGTCATGGGTGTCTGGATGTGCAGGATGTCATGGGTACCTGGATGTGCAGAATGTCATGGGTGCCTGGATGTGTATGATGTCGTGGTTACATGGATGTGTAGGATGTCATGGGTGACTCGATGTTCAGGATGTCGTGGTTACCTGTATGAGCAGGATGTCATGGGTACCTGGATGTGCAGAATGTCATGGGTGCCTGGATGTGTATGATGTCGTGGTTATACGGATGTGTAGGATGTCATGGGTGACTCGATGTTCAGGATGTCGTGGTTACCTGTATGAGCAGGATGTCTTGGGTGTCTGGATGTGCAGGATGTCATGTGTGCCTGGATATGCAGGATGTCTTGGGTGTCTCGATGATCTGGATGTCATGATTACCTGTATGTTCAGGATGTCATGGTTACCTGTATGTGCAGGATGTCATGGGTGTCTGGAAGTTATGGATGTCTTGGTTACGAGGATGTGCAGGATGTCATGGATACCTGTATGTCCAGGATATCATGGTTAGGTGTATGTGCAGGATGTCATGGGTGTCCGGATGTGCAGGATGTCATGGTTACATGGATGTGCAGGACGTCATGGTTACCTGGATGTACGGGATGTCATGTGTGTCTGGATGTGCAGGATGTCGTGTTTACACGTATGTGCAGGATGTCATGGTTACATTTATGTGCAGGAGGTTGTGGTTACATGGATGTGCAGGATGTCATGTTTACCTGTATGTGCAGAATGTCATGGTTACCTGCATGTGCAGGATTTTATGGTTAAATGGATGTGCAGAATGTCATAGTTACATGGAAGTGCAGCATGTCATGGTTTGATCGATGTGCAGGATGTCATGGGTGTCTGGATGTGCAGGATGTCGTGGTTACATGGATGTAAAGTATGTCATGGTTTCATGGATGTGCAAGATGTTATGGGTGTCTCGGTGTGCAGGATGACGTGGTTACACGGATGTGCAGGATGTCATGTTTACCTTGATGTGCAGGATGTCATGGGTATCTGGAAGTGCAGGATGTCATGGTTACCTGTATGTTCAGGATGTCACTGTTACCTGTATGTTCAGGATGTCATGGTTACCTGTATGTGCAGTATGTCATGGTTACCTGTATGTTCAGGGTGTCATGGTTACCTGTATGTGGAAGATGTCATGGGTGTCTGGATGTGCAGGATGTCGTGGTTACATGGATGTGCAAAATGTCATGGTTACCTGTATGTGGAGGATGTCATGGGTGTCTGGATGTGCAGGATGTCGTGGTTACATGGATGTGCAAAATGTCATGGTTACCTGGATGTGGAGGACGTCATGGGTGTCTGGATGTGCAGGATGTCACGGGTGTCTGGATGTACAGGATATCGTGGTTACATGGATGTGCAGGATGTCATGGATACCTGGATGTGCAGGATGTCATGGTTGTCTGGATGTGCAGGTTGTCTTGGTTACTAGTATGTGCAGGATGTCTTGGTTACATAGATGTGCATTATGTAGTGGTCACCTGTATGTGGAGAATGTTGTGGTTACATGGATGTGCAGGATGTCACGGTTACCTGTATGTTCAGGATATGATGGGTACCTGTATGTGCAGGATGTCATGGGTGTCTTGATATGCAGGATGACATGGGTGTCTGGATGTGTAGGATGTCGTGGTTACCCGTATGTGCAGGATGTCAAGGTTACCTGGATGTGCAGGATGTGGTGGTGGCATGTATGTGCAGGATGTCATGGATACATGTATATGTAGGATGTCGTGTTTACATGGATGTGCAGGATGTCATTGGTGCCTGGATGTGCAGGATGTCGTGTTTACACGTATGTGCAGGATGTCATGGTTACATTTATGGGGAGGAGGTCGTGGTTACATGGATGTGCAGGATGTCACGTTTACCTGTATGTGCAGGATGTCATGGTTACGTGGATGTGCAGGATGTCATGGGTGCCTTGATGTGCAGGATGTCGTGGTTACATTGATGTGCAGGATGTCATGGTTGCTTGTATGTGCGGCATGCCATGATTATCTGTATGTGCAGAATGTCATGGTTACCTGTATGTGCAGGATTTTATGGTTACATGGATGTGCAGAATGTCATAGTTACCTGGAAGTGCAGCATGTCATGGTTACATGGATGTGCAGGATGTCATGGGTGTCTGGATGTGCAGGATGTCGTGGTTACATGGATATACAGGATGTCATGGTTTCATGGATGTGCAAGATGTTATGGGTGTCTCGGTGTGCAGGATGACGTGGTTACATGGATGTGGAGGATGTCATGGTTACCTGGATGTGCAGGATGTCATAGGTATCTGGAAGTGCAGGATGTCATGGTTACCTGTATGTTCAGGATGTCACTGTTACCTGTATGTTCATGATGTCATGGTTATCTCTATGTGCAATATGTCATGGTTACCTGTATGTTCAGGGTGTCATGGTTAAATGTATGTGGAGGATATAATGGGTGTCTGGATGTGCAGGATGTCGTGGTTACATGGATATGCAAAATGTCATGGTTACCTGGATGTGGAGGACGTCATGGGTATCTGGATGTGCAGGATGTTGTGGTTACCATTATGTGCAGGTTGTCATCGTTTCCTGTATATTCATGATGTCATGGTTACCTGTATGTGCAGGACGTCATGGGTATCTGGATGTGCAGTATGTCACGGGTATCTTGATGTACAAGATATCGTGGTTACATGGATGTGCAGGATGTCATGGTTACCTGGATGTGCAGGATGTCATGGTTGTCTGGATGTGCAGGTTGTCTTGTTTACTTCTATGTGCAGGATGTCTTGGTTACTTAGATGTGCAGGGTGTCGTGGTTACCTGTAGGTGGAGGATGTTGTGTTTACATGGATGTGCAGGATGTCACGGTTACCTGTATGTTCAAGATATGATGGGTAACTGTATGTGCAGGATGTCATGGGTGTCTTGATATGCAGGATGACATGGGTGTCTGGATGTGTAGGATGTTGTGGTTACATGGATGTGCAGGATGTCATTTGTGTCTGGATGTGCAGGATGTCGTGGTTACCCGTATGTGCAGGATGTCAAGGTTACTTGGATGTGCAGGATGTTGTGGTTGCATGTATGTGCAGGATGTCATGGATACATGTATATGTAGGATGTCGTGTTTACATGGATGTGCAGGATGTCATTGGTGCCTGGATGTGCAGGATGTCGTGGTTACATGGATGTGCAGGATTTCATGCTTACCTGTATGTGCAGCATGTTATGGTTACATGGATGTGCAGGATGTCATAGTTACAAGGGTGTGCAGGGTGTCATGGTTACCTGCACTTTCAGGATTTCGTGGTTACCTGTATGTGCAGGATGTCATGGGTGTCTGGACGTGCAGGATGTCCTAGGTGTCTGTATGTGAAGGATGTCATGGTTACATGGATGTGAAGAATGTCATGAGTGCCTGGATATGGAGGATGTCATGCGTGCCTGGATGTGCAGGATGTCGTGGTTACATGGATGTGCAGGATGTCATGGGTGTCTGGATGTGCAGGTTGTCATTTTTACATGGTTGTGCAGGGTGTCATTGTCAGCTGTATATTCAGGATATCATTTTTACCTGTATGTGCAGGATGTCATGGGTGTCTGGATGTGCAGGAGGTCATGGCTACATGGATGTGAAGGATTTCGTGGTTACATGGATGAAGAGGATGTCACGGTTGCATGGATGTACAAGATATGTGTGTCTCCATGTGCAGGATGTCATGTGTGTCTGGATGTGCCAGATGTCATTTTTACATGGATGTGCAGGGTGTTATGGTTACATTTATGTTCAAGAAATCATGGTTACCTGTATGTGCAGGATGTCATGGGTGACGGGATGTGCAGGAGGTCATGGTTACATGGATATGAATGATGTCGTAGTTCCATGGTTGTACAGGATGTCATGGTTTCATGGATGTACAAGATCATGGTTGTCTGGATGTGCAGGATGTCGTGGTTACATGGATGTGCAGGATGTCATGGTTACCTGGATGTGCAGGATGTCATTGGTGTCTGGATGTGCAGGATGTCATGGTTACCTGTATGTTCAGGATACCATGGTTACATGTATGTGCAGCATGTCATGGGTGTCGGGATGTGCAGGAAGTCATGGTTACATGGATGTGAAGGATGTCGTGGTTACCTGTATGTGCAGGATGTCATAGTTACGTGTATGTTCAGGATGTCATGCTTGCCTGGATGTGGAAGATGTGGTGGTTACATGGATGTGCAGGATGTCATGGGTGCCTGGATGTGCAGGATGTCGTGGTTACATTTATGTGCAGGATATCGTGGTTACCTGTATGTGCAGGATGTTATGGTTACATGGATGAGCAGGATGTCTTGGTTACATGGATGTGCAAGATGTCATGGTTACATGGATGTGCTGGATGTCATGGGTGTCTGGATGTGCAAGATGTTATTTGTGCCTAGATATGCAGGATGTAATGGGTGTCTAGATGTGCAGGATGTCATGGGTGGCTGGATGTGCAGGATATCATGGTTACCTGTATGTGCAGGATGTCATGGGTGTGTGGATGTGCCGGATGTCATGGTTACATGGATGCGCATGATGTCAGGGTTACCTGTATGTTCAGGATATAATGGTTACCTGCATATGCAGGATGTCATGGGTGTCTGGATGTGCAGGATGTAGTGTTTACATGGATGGGCAGGATGTCATGGTTACCTGGATGTACAGGATGTCATGTGTGTCTGGATGTGCAGGATGTCGTGGTTACACTGATGTGCAGGATGTCATGGTTACACGGATGTGCAGGATGTCGTGTTTACATGTATGTGCAGGATGTCATGGTTACATTTATGTGCAGGAGGTCGTGGTTACATGGATGCGCTTGATGTCATGTTTACCAGTATGTGCAGGATGTTGTGGTTACATGGATGTGCAGGATGTCATGGGTGCCTTGATGTGCAGGATGTCGTGGTTACATGGATGTACAGGATGTCATGGTTTCATGGATGTGCAAGATGTTATGGGTGTCTCGGTGTGCAGGATGACGTGGTTACATGGATGTGCAGGATGTCATGGTTACCTGGATGTGCAGGATGTCATGGGTATCTGGAAGTGCAGGATGTCATGGTTACCTGGATGTTCAGGATGTCACTGTTACCTGTATGTTCAGGAAGATCATGGTTACCTGTATGTGCAGTATGTCATGGTTACCCGTATGTTCAGGGTGTCATGGTTACCTGTATGTGGAGGATATCATGGGTGTCTGGATGTGCAGGATGTCGTGGTTACATGGATATGCAAAATGTCATGGTTACCTGGATGTGGAGGACATCATGGGTATCTGGATGTGCAGGATGTCGTGGTTACCTGTATGTGCAGGTTGTCATCGTTTCCTGTATGTTCAGGATGTTATGGGTGTCTGGATGTGCAGGATATGAAGGGTGTCTGGATGTGCAGGATGTCGTGGTTACATGGATGTTCAGGATGTCATGGTTACATGGATGTGCAGGATGTCATGGGTGTCTCGATGTGCAGGATGTCATGGGTGCCTGTATGTTCAGGTTGTCATGGTTAACTGTATGTTTAGGATGTCATTGTTACCTGGATGTGCAGGAAGTCGTGGCTACATGGATGTGAAGGATGACTTTGTTACCAGGATGTGCAGGATGTCATGAGTGTCTGGATGTGAAGGAAGTCATGGTTATCTGTATGTTCAGGAAATCATTGTTACCTATATTTGCAGGATGTCATGAGTGTCGTGATGTGCAGGATGTCATGGTTACATGGATGTGAAGGATGTCGTGGATACCTGTATGTGCAGGATGTCATGGATACTTGTATATTCAGGATGTCAGTGTTACCTGTATGTGCAGGATGTCATGGGTGTCTGGATGTGCAGGATATCACGGGTGTCTGGATGTGCAAGATGTCATGATGACATGGATGTGCAGGATGTCATGGTTACCTGGATGTGCAGGATGTCATGGGTGTCTGGATGTGCAAGATGTTATTTGTGCCTTGATATGCAGGATGTCATGGGTGTCTAGATGTGCAGGATGTCATGAGTGTCTGGATGTGCAGGATGTCATGGTTACCTTTATGTGCAGGATGTCATGGGTGTCTGGATGTGCCGGATGTCATGGTTACATGGATGTTCAGGATGTCATGGTTTCCTGTATGTTCAGGATATCATGGTTACCTGTAAGTTCAGGATGTCACGGGTATCTGGATATGCAGGATGTTGTGTTTACATGGATGTGCAGGATATCATGGTTACCTGGATGTAGAGGATGTCATGTGTGTCTGGATGTGCAGCATGTCGTGGTTACACTGATGTGCAGGATGTCGTGGTTACATGGATGTGCAGGATGTTATGGTTATCTGTATCTGTAGGATGTCGTGGTTACATGGATATGCAGGATGTCATGGGTGCCTGGATGTGCAAGATGTCATGGAGGTCTGGATGTGCATGATGTCATGGGTACCTGGATGTGCAGGATGTCATGGATGCCTGGATGTGTACGATGTCGTGGTTACATGCATGTGTAGGATATCATGGGTGACTCGATGTTCAGGATGTCATGGTTACCTGTATGAGCAGGATGTCTTGGGTGTCTGGATGTGCAGGATGTAATGTGTGCCTTGATATGCAGGATGTCTTGGGTGCCTCGATGATCTGGATGTCATGGTTACCTGTATGTTCAGGATGTCATTGTTACCTGTATGTGCAGGTTGTCATGGGTGTCTGGAAGTTACGGATGTCTTGGTTACGTGGATGTGCAGGATGCCATGTTAACCTGTATGTGCAGAATGTCATGGTTACCTGTATGTGCAGGATTTTATGGTTACATGGATGTGCAGAATGTCATAGTTACATGGAAGTGCAGCATGTCATGGTTGCATGGATGTGCAGGACGTCATGGGTGTCTGGATATGCAGGATATCGTGGTTACATGGATGTACAGGATGTCTTGGTTTCATGGATGTGCAAGATGTTATGGGTGTCTCGGTGTGCAGGATGACGTTGTTACACGGATGTGCAGGATGTCATGGTTACCTTGATGTGCAGGATGTCATGGGTATCTGGAAGTGCAGAATGTCATGGTTACCTGTATGTTCAGGATGTCACTGTTACCTGTATATGGAGGATGTCATGGGTGTCTGGATGTGCAGGATGTCGTGGTTACATGGATATGCAAAATGTCATGGTTACCTGGATGTGGAGGACGTCATGGGTGTCTGGATGTGCAGGATGTCACGGGTGTCTGGATGTACAGGACATCGTGGTTACATGGATGTGCAGGATGTCATGGATACCTGGATGTGCAGGATGTTGTGGTTGTCTGGATGTGCACGTTGTCTTGGCTACTAGTATGTGCAGGATGTCGTGGTTACATAGATGTGCAGGATGTAGTGGTTACCTGTATATGGAGGATGTTGTGGTTACATGGATGTGCAGGATGTCATGGTCACCTGTATGTTCAGGATATGATGGGTACCTGTATGTGCAGGATGTCATGGGTGTCTTGATATGCAGGATGACATGGGTGTCTGGATGTGTAGGATGTTGTGGTTACATGGATGTGCAGGATGTCATTTGTGTCTGGATGTGCAGGATGTCATGTTTACCTGTATGTGCAAGATGTCAAGTTACTTCGATGTGCAGGATGTCGTGGTTGCATGTATGTGCAGGATGTCATGGATACATGTATATGTAGGATGTCATGTTTACGTGGATGTGCAAGATGTCATTGGTGCCTGGATGTACAGAATGTCGTGGTTACATGGATGTGCAGGATTTCATGGTTACCTGTATGTGCAGGATTTCATGCTTACCTGTATGCGCAGGATGTTATGGTTACATAGATGTGCAGGATGTCATAGTTACAAGGGTGTGCAGGATGTCATGGTTACATGCAAGTTCAGGATTTCGTGGTTACCTGTATGTGCAGCAGGTCATGGGTGTCTGGACGTGCAGGATATCCTACGTGTCTGTATGTGAAGGATGTCATGGTTACATGGATGTGAAGAATGTCATGAGTGCCTGGATATGGAGGATGTCATGCGTGCCTGGATGTGCAGGATGTCGTGGTTACACGGATGTGCAGGATGTCATGGCTGCCTGAATGTGCAGGATGTCTTGGTTACATGGTTGTGCAGGGTGTCAATGTTACCTGTATGTTCAGGATATCACTTTTACCTGTATGTGCAGGATGTCATGGGTGTCTGGATGTACAGGAGGTCATGGCTACATGGATGTGAAGGATGTCGTGGTTACATGGATGAACAGGATGTCACGGTTGCATGATGTACAAGATATGTGTGTCTGGATGTGCAGGATGTCATGTGTGTCTCGATGTGCCAGATGTCATGTTTACATGGATGTGCAGGGTATTATGGTTACCTGTATGTTCAAGAAATCACGGTTACCTGTATGTGCAGGTTGTCTTGGGAGTCGGGATGTGCAGGAGGTCATGGTTACATGGATGTGAAGGATGTCCTGGTTACGTGGATGTGCAGGATGTCATGGTTACCTGGATGTGCAGGACGTCATTGGTGTCTGGACGTGCAGGATGTCATGGTTACCTGTAGGTTCAGGATACCATGGTTACATGTATGTGCAGCATGTCATGGGTGTCGGGATGTGCAGGAAGTCATTTTTACATGGATGTGAACGATGTCGTGGTTACCTGTATATGCAGGATGTCATAGTTACCTGTATGTTCAGGATGTCATGGTTGCCTGGATGTGGAAGATGTGGTGGTTACATGGATGTGCAGGATGTCATGGGTGTCTGGATGTGCAGGATGTCATGTGTGCCTTGATATGCAGGATATCATGGGTGTCTGTATGTGCAGGATGTCATTTTAACTTGTATGTTCAGGAGATCATGGTTACCTGTATGTGCAGGTTGTCATGGGTGTTGTGATGTGGTGGATGTCATGGTTACATGGATGTGAAGGATGTCGTGGATACCTGTATGTGCAGGATGTCGTGGTTACTTGTATGTTGAGGATGTCAGGGTTACCTATATGTTCAGTATGTCATGGGTGTCTGGATGTGCAGGATGTCACATGTGTCCGGATTTGCAGGATGTCGTGATTACATGGATGTGCAGGATGTCATGGTTACCTGGATGTGCAGGATGTCATGGGTGTCTGCATGTGCAAGACGTTATTTGTGCCTTGATATGCAGGATGTCATGTGTGTCTAGATGTGCAGGATGTCATGGGGGTCTGGATGTGCAGGATGTCATGGTGACCTGTATGTGCAGGATGTCATGGGTGTCTGGATGTGCCGGATGTCATGGTTACATGGATGTGCAAGATGTCATGGTGACCTGTATGTTCAGGATATCATGGTTACCTGTATGTGCAGGATGTCATGGGTGTCTGGATGTGCAGGATGTCAGTGTTACATGGATGTGCAGGATGTCATCGTTACCTGTATGTGCAGGATTTCATGCTTACTTGTATGTGCACGATGTTTTGGTTACATGGATGTGCAGGATGTCATGGTTACATGGATGTGCAATATGTCATGGTTACCTGTATTTGAGGATATCATGATTACCTGTCTGTGCCGGATGTCATTGGTTTCTGGATGTGCAGGATGTCCCAGGTGTCTGGATGTGCATGATGTCGTTGTTACATGGATGTGCAGGATGTCATGGGTGTCTGGATGTGCATGATGTCATGGGTACCTGGATGTGCAGGATGTCATGGGTGACTCGATGTTCAGGATGTCATGGTTACCTGTATGAGCAGGATGTCTTGGGTGTCTGGATGTGCAGGATGTCATCTGTGCCTTGTTATGCAGGATGTCTTGGGTTTCTGGATGTTCTGGATGTCATGGTTACCTGTATGTTCAGAATGTCATGGTTACCTGTATGTGCAGGATGTCATGGGTGTCTGGAAGTTCCGGATGTCTTGGTTACATGGATGTGCAGGATGTCATGGATACCTGTATGTCCAGGATATCATGGTTAGGTGTATGTGCAGGATGTCATGGGTGTCTGGATGTGCAGGATTTCATGGTTACATGGATGTGCAGGATGTCATGGTTACCTGTATGTTCAGGATGTCACTGTTACCTGTATGTTCAGGATGTCATGGTTACCTGAATGTGCAGCATGTCATGGTTACCTGTATGTTCAGGATGTCATGCGTGTCTGGATGTTCAGGATGTCATGGGTGTCCATATGTGCAGGATGTCATGGGTGTGTGGATGTGCAGGATGTCCTGGTTACATGGATGTTCAGGATGTCATGAGTGTCTGGATGTGCAGGATGTCCTGGTTACATGGATGTTCAGGATGTCACGGTTACCTGTGTGTTCAGGATATGATGGGTAACTGTATGTGCAGGATGTCATGGGTGTCTGGATATGGAGGATGTCATGGGTGTCTGGATGTGTAGGATGTTGTGGTTACATGGATGTGCAGGATGTCATTTGTGTCTGGAAGTGCAGGATGCCATGGTTACCTGTATGTGCAGGATGTCAAGGTTCCTTGGATGTGCATTATGTCGTGGTTGCCTGTATGTGCAGGATGTCATGGTTTCCTGTATGTGCAGGATTTCATGCTTACCTGTATGTGCAGGATGTTATGGTTACATGGATGTGCAGGATGTCATAGTTACAAGGGTGTGCAGGATGTCATGGTTACCTGCATGTTCAGGATTTCGTGGGTACCTGTATGTGTAGGATGTCATGGGTGTATGGACGTGCAGGATGTCCTAGGTGTCTGTATGTGAAGGACGTCGTGGTTACATGGATGTGAAGAATGTCATGAGTTCCTGCATATCTAGGATGTCATGCGTGCCTGGATGTGCAGGACATCGTGGTTACATGGATGTGCAGGATGTCATGGGTGTCTGGATGTGCAGTATGTCACTGGTATCTGTATGTACAGGATATCGTGGTTACATGGATGTTCAGGATGTCATGGTTACCTGGATGTGCAGGATGTCATGGGTGTCTGGATGTGCAGGATGTCATGTGTGCTTGGATGTGCAGCATGGCATGGGTGTCTGGATGTGCAGGATATCTTGGTTATGGATGTTCAGGATGTCATGGTTACCTGGATGTGCAGGATGTCATGGGTGTCTGGATGTGCAGGATGTCATAGGTGTCAGGACGTGCTGGATGTCATGGTTACCTGTATGTGCAGGATGTAATGGGTGTCTGGATGTGTAGGATGTCAGGTGTGCCTTGACATGCAGGATGTCATGGGTGTCTGGATGTGCTGGATGTCATATTTACATGGATGTGCAGGATTTCATGCTTACATGTATGTGCAGGAAGTTATGGTTACATGGATGTGCAGGATGTCATGGTTTGCTGTATGTTGACGATATCGTGGTTTCCTTTATGTGCAGGATGTCATGGGTGTCTGGATGTGCAGGATATCCTAGGTTTCTGGATGTGCAGGATGTCATGGTTACTTGTATGTTCAGGATGTCATGTTTACCTGTATGTGCAGTATGTCATGGGTGTCTGGATGTGCAGGATGTCTCGGGTGTCTGGATGTGCAGGATGTCATGATTACATGGATGTGCAGGATGTCATGGTTACCTGGATGTGCAGGATATCATGGGTGTCTGGATGTGCAAGATGTCATTTGTGCCTTGATATGAAGGATGTTATGGGTGTCTAGATGTGCAGGATGTCATGGGTGTCTGTATGTGCAGGATTTCGTGTTTACATGGATGTGCAGTATGTCATGGTTACCTGGATGTGCAGGCTATCATGGGTTTCTGGATGTGCAGGATGTCGTGGTTACACGTTTGTGCAGGATGTCATGTTTAAATGGATGTGAAGGATGTCGTGGTTACATGGATGTGCAGGATGTCATGGTTACATGGATGTGTAGGATGTCGTCATTACATGTATGAGCAGCATGTCATGGGGGCCTGGATGTGCAGGCTGTTGTTTTTACATGGATGTGCAGGAATTCATGGTTACCTGTATGTGCAGGATTTCATGCTTTCCTGTATGTGCAGGAAGTTAAGGTTACATGGGTGTGCAGGATGTCATGGTTACATAGATGTGCAGAATGTCATGGTTAGCTGTATGTTGACTATATCGTGGTTTCCTGTATGTGCAGGATGTCATGGGTGTTTGGATGTGCAGGATGTCCTACGTTTCTGCATGTGCAGGATGTCATGGTTACATGGATGTGAAGGATGTCGTGGATACCTGTATGTGCAGGATGTCATGGTTTCTTGTGTGTTCAGGATGTCATGTTTACCTGTATGTGCAGTATGTCATCGGTGTCTGGATATGCAGGATGTCACGGGTGTCTGGATGTGCAGGATGTCATGATTACATGGATATGCAGGATGTCATGGTTACCTGGATGTGCAGGATATCATGGGTGTCTGGATGTGCAAGATGTCATTTGTGCCTTGATATGAAGGATGTTATTGGTGTCTAGATGTGCAGGATGTCATGGGTGACTTTATGTGCAGGATTTCGTGTTTACATGGATGTGCAGTATGTCATGGTTACCTGGATGTGCAGGCTATCATGGGTTTCTGGATGTGCAGGATGTCGTGGTTACCCGTTTGTGCATGATGTCATGTTTAAATGGATGTGAAGGATGTCGTGGTTACATGGATGTGCAGGATGTCATGGTTACATGGATGTGTAGGATGTCATCATTACATGTATGAGCAGCATGTCATGGGTGTCAGGATGTGCAGGATGTTATGGTTGCCTGGATGTGGAGGATGTCGTGGTTACCAGTATGTGCAGGATGTCATGGTTACCAGTATTTTCAGGATGTCATGGTTGCCTGGATGTGGAGGATATCGTGGTTACCTGGATGTGCATGATGTCATGGTTACATGTATGTGCAGAATGTTATGGGTAGCAGGATGTGCAGGATGTCTTGGGTGCTTGGATGTGCAGGATGTCGTGGTTACATGGATATGCAGGATTTCATGGGTGAATCAATGTTCAGGATATCATGCTTACCAGTATTTGCAGTATGTCATGGGTGTCTGGATGTGCAGGATGTCACGGTGTCTGGATGTGCAGGATGTTATGATTACATGGATGTGCAGGATGTCATGGTTACCTGGATGTGCAGAATATCAAGGGTGTCTGGATGTGCAAGATGTCATTTGTGCCTTGATATGAAAGATGTTATGGGTGTCTAGCTGTGCAGGATATCATGGGTGTCTGGATTTGCAGGATGTCATGATTACATGGATGTGCAGGATGTCATGCTTACCTGTATGTTCAGCATACCATGGTTAGCTGTATGTGCAGGATGTCATGCGTGTCTAGATTTGCAGGATGTCATGGTTACATGGATGTTCAGGAAGTCATGGATACCAGGATGTACAGGATGTCATGTGTGTCAGGATGTCATTTTTACTTTTATGTTCAGGATATCATGGTTACCTGTATGTGCAGGATGTCATGGGTGTCGTGACGTGCAGGATATCATGGTTACATGGATGTGAAAGATGTGGATACCTGTATGTGCAGGATGTCATGGTAACTTGTATGTTCAGGATGTCAGGTTTACCTGTATGTGCAGTATGTCATGGTTGTCTGGATGTGCCGGATGTCACATGTGTCTGGACGTGCAGGATGTCGTGATTACATGGATGTGCAGGATGTCATGGTTACATAGATGTTCAGGATGTCCTGGGTGTCTGGATGTGCAAGATAATATTTGTGCCTTGATATGCAGGATTCATGGGTGTCTAGAGGTGCAGTATGTCATGGGTGTCTTAATGTGCAGGGTGTCATGGTGACCTGTATGTGCAGGATGTCATGGGTGTCTGGATGTGCCGGATGTCATGATTACATGGATGTGCAAGATGTCATGGTTACCTGTATGTTCAGGATATCATGGTTACCTCTATGTGCAGGATGTCATGGGTGTCTGGATGTGCAGGATGTCAGGGTTACATGGATGTGCAGGATGTCATGGTTACCTGTATGTGCAGGATTTCATGCTTACCTGTATGTGCAGGATGTTTTGGTTACATGGATGTGCAGGATGTCATGGTTACATGGATGTGCAGGATGTCATGGTTACCTGTATGTTGAGGATATCGTGGTTACCTGTATGTGCAGGATGTCATTGGTGTCTCGATGTGCAGTATGTCCCAGGTGTCTGGATGTGCAGGATGTCGTGGTTACATGGATGTGCAGGATGTCATGGTTACCTGTTTTTTCAGGATGTCATGGTAACTTGCATGTGCAGGATGTCATGGGTGTCTGGAAGTTACGGATGTCTTGGTTACATGGATGTGCAGAATGTCATAGTTACATGGATGTGCAGCATGTCATGGTTACATGGATGTGAAGGATGTCATGGGTGTCTGGATGTGCAGGATGTCATGGTTACATGGATGTACAGGATGTCATGGTTTCACGGATGTGCAAGATGTTATGGGTGTCTCGGTGTGCAGGATGACATGGTTACAAGGATGTGCAGGATGTCATGGTTACCTGGATGTGCAGGATGTCATGGGTATCTGGATGTGCAGGATGTCATGGTTACCTGTATGTTCAGGATGTCACTGTTACCTGTATGTGCAGGATGTCTTGGTTGCCTGTATGTGCAAGATGCCATGGTTACCTGTATGTTCAGGGTGTCATGGTTACCTGTATGTGGAGGATGTCATGGTTGTCTGGAAGTGCAGGATGTCGTGGTTACATGGATGTGCAAAATGTCATGGTTTCCTGGATGTGGAGGACGTCATGGGTGTCTGGATGTGCAGGATGTCACGGGTGTGTGGATGTACAGGATATCGTGGTTACATGGATGTGCAGGATGTCATGGATACCTGGATGTGCAGGATGTCATGGTTGTCTGGATATGCAGGTTGTCTTAGTTACTTCTATGTGCAGGATGTCGTGGTTACATAGATGTGCAGGATGTAGTGGTTACCTGTATGTGGAGGATGTTGTGGTTACATGGATTTGCAAGATGTCACGGTTTCCTGTATGTTCAGGATATGATGGGTACCTGTATGTGCAGGATGTCATGGGTGTCTTGATATGCATGATGACATGGGTGTCTGGATGTGTAAGATGTTGTGGTTACATGGATGTGCATTATGTCATTTGTGTCCGGATGTGCAGGATGTCGTGTTTACCTGTATGTGCAGGATGTCAAGGTTACTTGGATGTGCAGGAGGTCGTGGTTGCATGTATGTGCAGGATGTCATGGATACATGTATATGTAGAATGTCGTGTTTACATGGATGTGCAGGATGTCATTGGTGCCTGGATGTGCAGGATGTCGTGGTTACATGGATGTGCAGGATGTGATGCTTACCTGTATGTGCAGGATTTCATGCTTACCTGAATGCGCAGGATGTTATGGTTACATGGATGTGCAGGATGTCATAGTTACAAGGGTGTGCAGGATGTCATGGTTACCTGCACGTTCAGGATTTCGTGATTACCTGTATGTGCAGCAGGTCATGGGTGTCTGGACGTGCAGGATATCCTACGTGTCTGTATGTGAAGGATGTCATGGTTACATGGATGTGAAGAATGTCATGAGTGCCTGGATTTGGAGGATGTCATGCGTGCCTGGATGTGCAGGATGTCGTGGTTACACTGATGTGCAGGATGTCATGGGTGCCTGGATGTGCAGGATGTCATGGTTACATGGTTGTGCAGGGTGTCATTGTTACCTGCATGTTCAGGATATCACTTTTACCTGTATGTGCAGGATGTCATGAGTGTCTGGATGTGCAGGAGGTCATGGCTACATGGATGTGAAGGATGTCATGGTTACATGGATGAACAGGATGTCACGGTTGCATGGATGTACAAGATATGTGTGTCTGGATGTGCAGGATGTCGTATTGATATGGATGTGCAGGATGTCATGGTTTCCTGTCTGTTTAGGATGTCGTGGTTACATGGATGTGCAGGATGTCATGGGTGACAGGATGTGCAGGATGTCGTGGTTACATGGATGTGGAGGATGTCATGGTTACCTGTATGTGCAGTATTTCATGCTTACCTGTATGTGCAGGATGTTAAGGTTACATGGATGTGCAGAATGTCATGGTTTCCTGCATGTTCATGATATCGTGGTTACCTGTATGTGAGAGATGTCATGATTGTCTGTATGTGCAGGATGTCCTAGGTGTCTGGATGTGCAGGATGTCCTCGTTACATGGATGTGCAGGATGTCATGGGTGTCTGGATGTGCAGGATGTCGTGGTTACACGGATGTGCAGGATGTCATGGGTGCCTGGATGTGTAGGATGTCATGGGTTTCTGGATGTGCAGGATGTCATGGGTGTCTGGATGTGCAGGATGTCATGGTTACATGGATGAGAAGGATGTCGTGGATACCTGTACGTGCAGGATGTCATGGTTACTTGTATGTTTAGGATGTCATGGTTACCAGTATGTGCAGGATGTCATGGGTGTCTGGATGTGAAGGATGTCCCGGGTGTCTGGATGTGCAGGAGGTCGTGATTACATGGACGTGCAGGATGTCATTTTTACATGGATGTGCAGGATGTCATGGGAGTCTGGATGTGTAAGATGTCATTTGTGCCTTGATATGAATGATGTTATGGCTGTCTAGATGTGCAGGATATCATGGGTGTCTGGTTGTGCAGGATGTCATGGTTACCTGTATATGCAGGATGTCATGGGTGTCTGGATGTGCCGGATGCTATAGTTACATGGATGTGCACGATGTCATGGTTATCTGTATGTTAGGGTATATCAAGGTTAGGTGTATGTGCAGGAGGTCATGGTTACCTGGATGTGCAGGATGTCATGGGTGTCTGCATGTGCAAGACGTTATTTGTGCCTTGATATGCAGGATGTCATGTGTGTCTAGATGTGCAGGATGTCATGGGGGTCTGGATGTGCAGGATGTCATGGTGACCTGTATGTGCAGGATGTCATGGGTGTCTGGATGTGCCGGATGTCATGGTTACATGGATGTGCAGGATGTCGTCGTTACGTGGATGTGCAGGATGTCATGGTTACATGTATGTGTAGGATGTCGTGGATACATGGATGTGCAGGATGTTATGGGTGCCTGGATGTGCAGGATGTCGTGGTTACATGGATGTGCAAGATGTCATGCTTACCTGTATGTGCAGAATGTCATGGTTACCTGTATGTGCAGGATGTTATGGATACATGGTTGTGCAGGGTATCATGGTTACATGGATGCGAAGGATGTCATGGTTACAGGGATATGCAGGATGTCATGGTTGCCACGATGTGCAGAATGTCATGTGTGCCTGGATGAGCAGGATGTCATGGCTGTCTGGATGTGCAGGATGTGATGGTTACCTGTATGTTCATAATGTCATGGATACCTGTATGTGCAGGATTTCATGTGTGTCTGGATGTGCCGGATGTCATGTTTACATGGATGTGCAGGGTGTCATGGTTACCTGTATGTTCAGGAAATCACTGTTACCTGTATGTGCAGGATGTCATTGGTGTCGGGATGTGCAGGAGGTCATGGTTACATGGATTTGAAGGATGTCCTGGTTACATGGATGTACAGGATGTCGTGTTTACATGGATGTACATGATGTCATGGTTTTCTGGATGTGCAGGATGTCGTGGTTACATGGATGTGGATGTCATGGTTACCTGTATATGCAGAATGTCATCGGTACCTGAATGTGAAGGATGTCATGGGTGTCTGGATGTGCAGCATGTAATGTGAGCTTTGATATGCAGGATGCCATGTGTGCCTGGAGGTGCAAGATATCATGGTTACCTGTATGTTCAGGATGTCATGGTTACCTGTATGTGCAGGATGTCATGTGTGTTAAGATGTGCCGGATATCATGGTTATATGGATGTGCAGGATGTCATGGTTACCTGTATGTTCAGGATATCATGGCTACCTGTATGTGCAGGATATCATGGGTGTCTGGATGTTCAGCATGTCATGGGTGTCTGGATGTGCATGATGTCGTGTTTACATGGATGTGCAGGATGTCATGGTTACCTGGATATGCAGGATGTCATGGGTTTCTGGATGTGCAGGATGTCGTGGTTACCCGTAAGTGCACGATGTCATGTTCTACATGGATGTGCTGGATGTCGTGGTTACATGGATGTGCATAATGTCATGGTTAAATTGATGTGTAGGATGTCATTGTTACATGCACGTGCAGGATGTCAGGGTTGCCTATATGTGCAGGATGTCGTGGTTGCATTTATGTGTAGGATGTCGTGGTTACCTGTAGTTGCAGGATGTCATTGTTACCTGTATGTGCAGGATGTTATGGTTACATGGATGTGCAGAATGTCATGGTTATATGGATGTGCAGGATGTCATGGTTACATGGATGTACCGGATGTCATGGGTGCCTGGATATTCAGGATGTCATGGGTGTCTCGATGTCCAGGATGTCATGAGTGTCTCGATGTGCAGGATGTCGTGGTTACATGGATGTGCAGGATGTCATGGTTAGCTGGATGTGCAGGAGGTCATGTGTGTGTGGATGTGCAAGATGTCGTGGTTGCCCATTTGTGCAGGATGTCAAGGTTACATGGATGTGCAGGATGTCGTGGTTACATGTATGTGTAGGATATCGTGGTTACATGGATGTGCAGGATGTCATCAGTGCCTGGATGTGCAGGATGTCGTGGTTACATAGATGTGCAGGATGTAGTGGTTACCTGTATGTGGAGGATGTTGTGGTTACATGGATTTGCAAGATGTCACGGTTTCCTGTATGTTCAGGATATGATGGGTACTTGTATGTGAAGGATGTCATGGGTGTCTTGATATGCATGATGACACGAGTGTCTGGATGTGTAGGATGTTGTGGTTACATGGATGTGCAGTATGTCATTTGTGTCCGGATGTGCAGGATGTCGTGTTTACCCGTATGTGCAGGATGTCAAGGTTACTTGGATTTGCAGGATGTCGTGGTTGCATGTATGTGCAGGATGTCATGGATACATGTATATGTAGAATGTCGTGTTTACATGGATGTGCAGGATGTCATTGGTGCCTGGATGTGCAGGATGTCGTGGTTACATGGATGTGCAGGATGTGATACTTACCTGTATGTGCAGGATTTCATGCTTACCTGTATGCGCAGGATGTTATGGTTACATGGATGTGCAGGATGTCATAGTTACAAGGGTGTGCAGGATGTCATGGTTACCTGTACGTTCAGGATTTCGTGGTTACCTGTATGTGCAGGATATCATGGGTGTCTGGACGTGCAGGATATCCTACGTGTCTGTATGTGAAGGATGTCATAGCTACATGGATGTGAAGAATGTCATGAGTGCCTGGATATGGAGGATGTCATGCGTGCCTGGATGTGCAGGATGTCGTGGTTACACGGATGTGCAGGATGTCATGGGTGCCTGGATGTGCAGGATGTCATGGTTACATGGTTGTGCAGGGTGTCATTGTTACCTGTATGTTCAGGATATCACTTTTACCTGTATGTGCAGCATGTCAGGGTGTCTGGATGTGCAGGAGGTCATGGATACATGGATGTACCGGATATCATGGGTGCCTGGATATTCAGGATGTCATGGGTGTCTCGATGTGCAGGATGTCATGAGTGTCTGGATGTGCAGGATGTCGTGGTTACATGGATGTGCAGGATGTCATGGTTACCTGGATGTGCAGGAGGTCATGTGTGTCTGGATGTGCAAGATGTCGTGGTTGCCCATTTGTGCAGGATGTCAAGGTTACATGGAAGTGCAGGATGTCATGGTTACATGTATGTGTAGGATGTCGTGGTTACATGGATGTGCAGGATGTCATCGGTGCCTGGATGTGCAGGATGTCGTGGTTACATGGATGTGCAGGATGTCATGGTTACCTGTATGTGCAGAATGTCATGGTTACCTGTATGTGCAGGATGTTATGGTTACGTGGATGTGCAGGATGTCATGGCTACATGGATGTGAAGGATGTCATGGTTACAGGGATATGCAGGATATCAGGGTTGTCTGGATGTGCAGGATGTCGTGTTTACATGGATGTGCAGGATGTCATTGGTGTCTCGAGGTTCAGGATGTCATGTGTGCCTGGATGTGCAGGATGTCATGGGTGTCTGGATGTGCAGGAAGTTATGGTTACATGGATGTGCAGGATGTCATGGTTACATGGATGTGCAGGATGTCATGTGTGTCTCGAAGGGCTGGATGTCATGTTTACATGGATGTGCAGGGTGTTATGGTTATCTGTATGTTCAGGAAATCACGGTAACATGTATGTGCAGAATGTCATGGGTGTCGGGATGTGCAGGAGGTCATGGTTAAATGGATGTGCAAGATGTCATGGTTGTCTGGATGTGCAGGATGTCGTGGTTACATGAATGTGCAGGATGTCATGGTTACCTGGATGTGCAGGATGTCATGGATCTCTTGATGTGCAGGATTCATGGGTGTCTGGATGTGCAGGATGTCATGTGTGCCTGGATGTGCAGGATGTCATGGGTGTCTTGATGTGCAGGATGTCATTTTTACTTTATGTTCAGGATATCATGGTTACCTGTATGTGCAGGATGTCATGGGTGTCGTGACATGCAGGATATCATGGTTACATGGATATGAAGTATGTCGTGGATACCTGTATGTGCAGGATGTCATGGTAACTTCTATATTCAGGATGTCAGGTTTACCTGTATGTGCATTATGTCATGGGTGTCTGGATGTGCTGGATGTCACATGTGTCTGGATGTGCAGGATGTCGTGATTACATGGATGTGCAGGATGTCATGGTTACATAGATGTTCAGGATGTCCTGGGTGTCTGGATGTGCAAGATATTATTTGTGCCTTTATATGCAGGATTCATGGGTGTCTAGATGTGCAGCATGTCATGGGTGTCTGGATGTGCCGGATGTCATTGTTACATGGATGTGCAAGATGTCATGGTGACCTGTATGTTCAGGATATCATGGTTACCTGTATGTGCAGGATGTCATGGGTGTCTGGATGTGCAGGATGTCGGGGTTACCTGTATGTGCAGGATTTCATGCTTTCCTGTATGTGCAGGATGTTTTGGTTACATGGATGTGCAGGATGTCATGGTTACATGGATGTGCAGGATGTCATGGTTACCTGTATGTTGATGATATCGTGGTTACCTGTATGTGCAGGATGTCATTGGTGTCTCGATGTGCAGTATGTCCCAGGTGTCTGGATGTGCAGGATGTCATGGTTACATGGATGTGTAGGATGTCATGGGTGCCTGGATGTGCAGGATGTTATGGGTGTCTGGATATGCAGGATGTCATGGGTGTTTGGATGTGCAGGATGTCGTGGTTACATGGATGTTCAGGATATCATGGTTACATGGATGTGCCAGATGTCACGGGTTTCTCGATGTGCAGGATGTCATGGGTGCCTGTATGTTCAGGTTGTCATGGTTAACTGTATGTTTAGGATGTCATTGTTACCTGGATGTGCAGGAAGTCGTGGTAACATGGATGTGCAGGATGACTTTGTTACCAGGATGTGCAGGATGTCATGGGTGTCTGGATGTGAAGGAAGTCATGGTTATCTGTATGTTCAGGATATCATTGTTACTTATATGTGCAGGATGTCATGAGTGTCGTGATGTGCAGGATGTCATGGTTACGTGGATGTGAAGGATGTCGTGGATACCTGTATGTGCAGGATGTCATGGATACTTGTATATTCAGGATGTCAGTGTTACCTGTATGTGCAGGATGTCATGGGTGTCTGGATGTGCATGTATCATGGGTGTCTGGATGTGCAGGATGTCGTGATTACAAGGATGTGCAGGATGTCATGGTTACCTGGATGTGCAGGATGTCGTGGTTATCTGGATGTGCAAGATGTTATTTGTGCCTTAATATGCAGGATGTCATGGGTGTCTAGATGTGCAGGATGTCATGGGTGTCTGGATGTGCAGGATGTTATGGTTACCTGTATGTGCAGGATGTCATGGGTGTCGGAATGTGCCATATGTCATGGTTACATGGATGTGCAGGATGTCATGGTTACCTGTATGTTCAGGATATCATGGTTACCTGCATGTGCAGGATGTCATGGGTGTCTGGATGGGCAGGATGTTGTGTTTACATGGATGTGCAGGATGTCATGGTTACCTGGATGTACAGAATGTCATGTGTGTCTGGATGTGCAGGATGTCGTGGTTACCTTTATGGGCAGGATGTCATGGTTACACGGATATGCAGGATGTCGTGGTTACATGGATGTGCAGGATGTTATTGTTATCTGTATGTGTAGGATGTCGTGGTTACATGGTTGTGCAGGATGTCATGGGTTCCTGGATGTGGAGGATGTCATGGGTGTCTGGATGTGCATGATGTCATGGGTTCCTGGATGTGCAGGATGTCATGGGTGCCTGGATGTGTACGATGTTGTGGTTACATGAATGTATAGGATGTCATGGGTGACTCGATGTTCAGGATGTCATGGTTACCTGTATGTGCAGGATGCCTTGGGTGTCTGGATGTGCAGGATGTCATGTGTGCCTTGATATGCAGGATGTCTTGGGTGTCTGGATGTTCTGGATGTCATGGTTACCTGTATGTTCAGCATGTCATGGTAACCTGTATGCGCAGGATGTCATGGGTGTCTGGAAGTTACGGATGTCTTGGTTATGTGGAAGTGCAGAATGTCATGGATACCTGTATGTCCAAGACATCATGGTTAGGTGTATGTGCAGGATGTCATGGGTGTCTGGATGTGCAGGATGTCGTGGTTACATGGATGTGCAGTATGTCATGGTTACCTGTATGTTCAGGGTGTCATGGTTACCTGTATGTGAAGGATGTCAAGGGTGCCTGGATGTGCAGGATGTCATGGTTACATGGTTGTGCAGGGTGTCATTGTTACCTGTATGTTCAGGATATAACTTTTACCTGTATTTGCAGGATGTCATGGGTGTCTGGATGTGCAGGAGGTCATGGCTACACGGATGTGAAGGATTTCGTGGTTACAAGGATGAACAGGATGTCACGGTTGCATGGATGTACAAGATATGTGTGTCTGGATGTGCAGGATGTCGTATTGATATGGATGTGCAGGATGTCATGGTTACCTGGATGTGCAGGTTGTCATGGGTGTCAGGACGTGCAGGATGTCATGGTTATGTGTATGTGCAGGATGTCATGGGTGTCTGGATATGTAGGATGTCATGTGTGCCTTGACATGCAGGATGTCATGGGTGTCTGGATATGTAGGTTGATATGTGTGCCTTGACATGCAGGATGTCATGGGTGTCTTGATGTGCTAGATGTCGTATTTACATGGATGTACAGGATGTCACGGTTACCTAGATTTGCAGGATGTCATGTGTTTCTGGATCTGAAGGATGTCGTGGTTACCCGTATGTGCATGATGTCATGGTTACATGGATGTGCAGAATGTCATGGTTACATGTATTGCAGGATGTCATGTTTACATGTATGTGTAGGATGTCGTGTTTACCTGGATGTGCAGCATGTCATGGGGGCCTGGATGTGCAGGCTGTCGTTTTTACATGGATGTGCAGGAATTCATGGTTACCTGTATGTGCAGGATTTCATGCTTTCCTGTATGTGCAGGAAGTTAAGGTTACATGGGTGTGCAGGATGTCATGGTTACATAGATGTGCAGAATGTCATGGTTAGCTGTATGTTGACTATATCGTGGTTTCCTGTATGTGCAGGATGTCATGGGTGTCTGGATGTGCAGGATGTCCTACGTTTCTGCATGTGCAGGATGTCATGGTTACATGGATGTGAAGGATGTCATGGATACCTGTATGTGCAGGATGTCATGGTTTCTTGTGTGTTCAGGATGTCATGTTTACCTGTATGTGCAGTATGTCATCGGTGTCTGGATATGCAGGATGTCACGGGTGTCTGGATGTGCAGGATGTCATGATTACATGGATAAGCAGGATGTCATGGTTACCTGGATGTGCAGGATATCATGGGTGTCTGGATGTGCAAGATGTCATTTGTGCCTTGATATGAAGGATGTTATTGGTGTCTAGATGTGCAGCATGTCATGGGTGACTTTATGTGCAGGATTTCGTGTTTACATGGATGTGCAGTATGTCATGGTTACCTGGATGTGCAGGCTATCATGGGTTTCTGGATGTGCAGGATGTCGTGGTTACCTGTTTGTGCATGATGTCATGTTTAAATGGATGTGAAGGATGTCGTGGTTACATGGATGTGCAGGATGTCATGGTTACCAGGATGTACAGGATGTCATGTGTGTCTGGATGTGCAATACGTCGTGGTTGCCAATATGTGCAGGATGTCAAGGTAACATGGACGTGCAGGATGTCATGGTTACATGTATGTGCAGGATGTCATGGTTACCTCTATGTGTAGTATGTCGTGGTTACATGGATGTGCAGGATTTCATGGGTACCTGGATGTGCAGGATGTCGTGGTTACATGGATGTGGAGGATGTCATGGTTACCTGTATGTGCAGTATTTCATGCTTACTTGTATGTGCAGGATGTTAAGGTTATATAGATGTGCAGGCTGTCATGGTTACCTGAATGTTCATGATATCGTGGTAACCTGTATGTGCAGGATGTCATTATTGTCTGGATGTGCAGGATTTCCTATGTGTCTGGATGTGCAGGATGTCGTGATTACATGGATGTGAAGAATGTCATGGGTGCCTGGATAATGAGGTTGTCATGCGTGGCTAGATGTGCAGGATGTCGTGGTTACATGGATGTGCAGGATGTCATGGGTGTCTGGATGTGCAGGGTGTCATGGGTTTCTGGATGTGCAGGATGTCATGGGTGTCTGGATGTGCAGGATGTCATGGTTACATGGATGTGAAGGATGTCGTGAATACCTGTATGTGCAGGATGTCGTGGTTACATGGATGTGCAGGATGTCATGGTTACCTGGACGTGCAGGATGTCGTGGTTACCAGGATGTGCAGGATGTCATGGGTATCTGGATGTGCAGGATATATTGGTTACATGGATGTGCACGATGTCATTGTTACCTGTATGTGCAGGATGTCATGGGTGTCTAGATGTGCAGGATTTCATGGGTGTCTGGATGTGCAGAATGTCGTGGTTACATGGATGTGCAGGATATCATGGTTGCCAGGATGTACAGGGAGTCATGGTTACATGGATGTGCATTATGTCATGGGGGTCTGGATGTGCAGGATGTCGTGGTTACCTGTATGTGCAGGATGTCATGATTATATGGATGTGCAGGATATCTTGGTTACACTAACGTGAAGGATGTCATGGTTGTCTGGATGTGCAGGATGTTGTGCTTACTTGGATGTGCAGGATTTTGTGCTTACTTGGATGTGCAGGATGTCATGGGTGTCTGGATGTGCAGGATGTCATGGTTACATGGATGTACAGGATTTCGTGGTTACATGGATGTGCAGGATATCATGCGTGTCTGGATGTGCAAGATGTCATGGGTATCTGGATGTGCAGGATGTCGTGTGTACAAGGATGTGCAGGATGTCATGGGTGCCTGTATGTGCAGGATATCATGGTTAACTCTATGTGGAGGATGTCATCGGTGTCTGGATGTGCAAGATGTCATGGGTGTCTGGATGTGCACGATGTTATGGTAACATGGATTTGCAGTATGTCAAGGTTACATGGATGTGCAGGTTGTGATGGTTACATGGATATGCAGGATGTCGTTGTTACATGGATGTGCAGGATGTCATGGTTACATGGATGGGCAGGATGTCATGGCTGTCTAGATGTGCAGGATGTCATGGGTGTCTGGATGTGCAGGATGTCATGGTTACATGGATGTGCCGGATGTCGTGGTTACATGGATGTGCAGAATGTCATGGTTACCTGGATGTGCAGGATGTCATGGGTGTCTCGCCTTGGAGGATGTCGTGGTTAATAATATGTTAAGGATGTCATGGTTACATTGATGTGAAGGATGTCGTGGTTACATGGATATCTGGTTACATGGACATGGATTCCTGGATGTGCAGGATGTCGTGGGTGTCTAGATGTGCAGGATGTCATGTGTGCTTGGATGTGCAGGATGTCGTGGTTACAGGGATGTGCAGGATACCTTGGGTAACTGGATATGCAGGATGTCATCTTTACCTGTATGTGCAGGATGTCATGGGTGACTGGATGTGACGGATGTCCTTGGTGCCTGGATATGTAGTATGTCATGAGTGCCTGGATGTGCAGGAGGTCATGGTTACATTTATGTGCAGGATGTCATGGTTACATGGCTGAGCAGGATCTCATGGGTGCCTGGATGTGCAGGATGTCATGGTGTATGGATGTGCAGGATGTCGTGGTTACATGGATGTGCAGGATGTCATGGCTACATGGATGTGCAGGATGTCGTGGTTACATGTATGTGCAGGATGTCATGGGTGTCTGGATGTGCAGGATGTCATGGGTGTCTGGATGTTCAGAATGTCATGCTTACCTGTATGTGCAGGATGTCATGGTTACCTGTATGTTCAGGATGTCGTGGTTACATGGATGTGCAGGATGACATAGATGTCTGTATATGCAGCATATCATGGTTACATGGATGTGCAGGATGTGATGGTTACCTGTATGTGCAGGATGTCATGGGTGTCTGGATGTGCAGGATGTCATTTTTACCTGTATGTGCAGGATGTCATGTGTGTCTGGATGTGCATGATGTCATGGGTGCATGGAAGTGAAGGATGTCGTGGTTACATGGTTGGGCAGGATGTCATGGGTATTTGGATGTGCATGATGTCATGGTTACTTGTATATTCAGGACTTCATAGTTACATGTATGTTCAGGATGTCATGGTTACCTGTATGTGCAGGATGTCATGGTTCCATGGATGTGCAGGATGTCATGGTTACCTGGACGTGCAGGATGTCATGGGTGTCTGGATGTGCAGGACGTCATGCTTACCTGTATCTGCAGTATGTCAAGGTTACCTGAATGTTCAGGATGTTATGGGTTTCTGGATGTGCAGGATGTCATGGGTGTCTGGATGTGTATTATGTCGTGGTTACATTGATGTGCAGGATGTCATGGTTACCTCGATATGCAGGATCTCATGGGTGTCTGGATGTGCAGTATATCGTGGTTACCTGTATGTGCAGGATGTCATGGTTACATGGATGTGCAGGATGTCCTGGTTACCTGGATGTGCAGGATGTCCTGGTTACATGGATGTGCAGAATATAATGGGTGCCTGGATGTGCAACATGTCATGTGTATCTGGATGTGCATGATGTCATGCTTACCTGTATGTTCAGGATGTCATGGTTGTCTGCATGTTGATGATGTCGTGGTGACACGGATGTTGATGATAACATGGTTATCTGTATGTGCAGGATGTCATGGGTGTCTGGATATGCAGGATGTCATGGGTGTCTGGATGTGCAGGATATCATGGTTACATGGATGTGCAGGATGTCATGGTTACATGGATTAGCAGGATGTCATTGTTACCTCGATGTGCAGGATTTCATGGTTACCTGTATGTGCAGGAAGTCATGGTTTCATGGATGTGCAGGATGTCATGGTTACATGGATGTGAAGGATGTCATGGTTACCTGTATGTGCAGGACGTGGAGGTTAAATGGATGTGCAGGATGTCATGGTTACCAGGATGTGCAGGATGTCATGGTTGTCTGGATGTGCAGGATGTCGTGGTTACATGGATGTTCATGATGTCATGGTTACCTGTATTTGCAGGATGTCATGGGTGTCTGGATATGCAGGATGTCATGGGTGTCTAGATGGGCAAGATGTAGTGGTTACATCGATGTGGAGGATGACATGGTTACATGTATGTGAGGATGTCCTGGGGGTCTGGATGTGCAGGATGTCACGGTTACATGGATGTGCCGGATGTCGTGGTTACATGGATGTGCAGAATGTCATGGTTACCTGAATGTGGAGGATGTCATGGGTGTCTCGCCTTGCAGGATGTCGTGGTTAATAGTATGTGCAGGATGTCATGGTTACATGGATGAGAAGGATGTTGTGTTTACATGGATATGCAGGATGTCATGGATTCCTGGATGTGCAGGATGTCGTGGGCGTCTAGATGTGCAGGATGTCATGTGTGCTTGGATGTGCAGGATGTCGTGGTTACATGGACGTGCAGGATACTTGGGTAAAGGATATGAAGGATGTCATTGTTACCTGTATGTGCAGGATGTCATGGGTGACTGGATGTGACGGATGTCCTTGGTGCCTGCATGTTTAGGATGTCATGAGTGCCTGCATGTGCAGGAGGTCGTGGTTACATGGATGTGCAGGATGTCATGGTTGCATGGATGAGCAGTATCTCATGGGTGCCTGGATGTGCAGGATGTCATGGCGTATGGATGTGCACTATGTCGTGGTTAAATGGATGTGCAGGATGTCATGGCTACATGGATGTGCAGTATGTCATGGTTATATGTATGTGCAGGATGGCATTGTTACATGGATGTGCAGGATGTCATGGGTGTCTGGATGTGTACGATGTCATGGGTGTCTGGATGTTCACAATGTAATGCTTACCTGTATGTGCAGGATGTCATGGTTACCATTATGTAGAGGATGTCGTGTTTACCTGTATGTGCAAGATGTCATGGTTACCTGTATGTTCAGGATGTCGTGCTTACATGGATGAGCAGGATGTCATGAGTGTCTGCATGTGCAGGATGTCATGGTTACATGGATGTGCAGGATGTCGTGGTTACATGGATGTGCAGAATGTCATGGTGACCTGGATTTGCAGGATGTCATGGGTGTCTGGATGTGCAGGATGCCATGGTTACCTGTATGTGCAGGATGACGTGTGTGTCTGGATGTGCAGGATGTCATGGGTGTCTGGAAGTGCAGGATGTCGTGGTTACATGGTTGTGCAGGATGTCATGGGTATTTGGATTTGCATGATGTCATGGTTACATGTATATGCAGGAATTCATGGTTACATGTATGTTCAGGATGTCGTGGTTACCTGTATGTGCAGGATGTCATGATTACATGGATGTGCAGTATGTCATGGTTACCTGGACGTGCAGGATGTCATGGTTATATGGATGTGCAGGATGTCATGGTTACCTGGATGTGGAGGAAGTCATGGGTGTCTTGATGTGCAGGATGTCGTGGTTACCTGTATGTGCAGGAGGTCATGGTTTCTTGGATGTGCAGGATGTCGTGGTTACATGGATGTGCAGGATGTCATGGTTATCTGTATGTTCAGGACGTGGTGGTTAAATGGATGTGCAGGATGTCATGGTTACCAGGATGTGCAGGATGTCATTGATATCTGGATGTTCAGGATGTCATGGTTACATGGATGTACATGATGTCATGGTTACCTGTATGTGCAGGATGTCATGGGTGTCTGGATATACACGATGTCATGGGTGTTTAGATGTGCAGCATGTCGTGGTTACATCGATGTGGAGGATGACATGGTTACATGTATGTGAGGATGTCCTGGGGGTCTGGATATGCAAGATGTCATGGTTACATTGATGTGCAGGATGTCATGGGTATCTGGATGTTCAGGATGTCGTGGTTACCTGGATGTTCAAGATGTCATGGGTGTCTAGATATGCAGGATATCATGGATGTCTCGATTTGCAGGATGTCGTGGTTACATGGATGTGCATGATGTCATGGTTTCCTGGAAGTGCAGGATGTCATGGTTGTCTGGATGTGCAGGATGTCGTGGTTACCTGTATGTACAGGATATCATGGTAACATGGATGTGCAGGATGTCCTGTTTACATGGATGTGCAGGATGTCATGGGTTTCTCGATGTGCAGGATGTCATGGTTACTTGTATGTGCAGGATGTCGTGGTTATCTGTATGTGCTGGATGTCATTGGTGTCTGGATGTGCAGCATGTCATGGTTACATAGATAAGCAGGATGTCATGCGTGTCTGGATATGCAGGATGTCATGGCTATATGGATGTGCAGGATGTCATAGTTACCTGTATGTTCAGGATGTCATGGTTGTCTGGATGTTCAGGATGTCGTGGTTACATGGATGTTCAGGATGTCATGCATACCTGTATTTGCAGGATGTCATGGGTGTCTGGATATGGAGAATGTCATGGGTGTCTGGATGTGCAGGATATCATGGTTACACGGATGTGCAGATTGTCATGGTTACCTGGACGTGCAGGAAATCATGGGTGTCTGGATGTGCAGGATGTCATGCTTACCTGTATGTGTAGTATGTCAAGGTTACCTGTATGTTCAGGATGTTATGTGTGTCTGGATGTGCGGGATGTCATGGGTGTCTGGATGTGCATTATGTCGTTGTTACATGGATGTGCAGGATGTCGTGGTTACCTGCATATGCAGGATGTCATGGGTGTCTGGATGTGCAGCATGTCATGGGTGTCTGGATGTGTAGGATGTCGTGGTTACATGGATATGTAGGATGTCATGGTTAACTGTTTGTGCCGGATGTCATGGTTACATGGATGTGCAGGATGTCATGTGTGTCTGGATGTGCAGGATATCATGGGTGTCTGGATGTGCAGGATGTCGTGGTTACCTGGATATGAAGGATGTCATGGGTGTCTGGATGTGCAGCATGTCATGGGTGTGTGGATGTGTAGGATGTCGTGGTTTCCTGGATATGTAGGATGTCATGGTTAACTGTATGTGCCGGATGTCATGGTTATATGGATGTGCAGGATGTCTTGGTTACCCTAATATGCAGGATGTCATGGGTTTCTTGATGTGCAGGATGTTGTGGTTAAATGGATGTGCAGGATGTCATGGGTGTCTGGATGTGCAGGATGTCGTGATTACATGGATGTGCAGGATGTTTTGGGTGCCTGTATGTGCAGGGTGTCAGGGTTAACTGTATGTGCAGGATGTCATTGGGGTCTGGATGTGCAGGATGTCATGGATGTCTGGATGTGCACTATGTCGTGTTTACATGGATTAGCAGGATGTCATCATTACATGCATATGCAGGAAATGATGGTTACATGGATGTACAGGATGTCGTGGTTGCATGGATGTGCAGGATGTCATGGTTACATGGATGGGCAGGATGTCATGGGTTTCTGGATGTGAAGGATGTTATGGGTGTCTGGATGTGCAGGATGTCATGCTTACATGGACGTGCAGGATGTCGTTGTTACATGGAAGTGCAGGATGTCATGGTTACCTGGATGTGCTGGATGTCATGGGTGTCTGGAGGTGCAGGATGTCATGGTTAATTGTATGTGCAGGATGTCATTTTTAGGTGGATGTGATGGATGTCGTGGTTACATGGATGTGCAGGATGTCATGGTTACCTGGATGTGCATGTTGTCATGGGTGTCTAGATGTGCAAGATGTCATGGGTGTTTGGATGTGCAGGATATCGTGGTTACATGGATGTGCAGGATGCCGTGCGTGACTGGATATAAAGGATGTCATGGTTAAATGTATGTGCAGGATGAAATGGGTGACTGGATGTGATGGATGTCATTTGTGCCTGGAGGTGTTCGATGTCATGAGTGCCTGGATGTGCAGGAGGTCATGGTTACATGGTTGTGCAGGATGTCATGGTTACATGGATGTAAAGGATGTCATGGTTACCTGTATGTACAGGATGTCTTGGGTGTCTGGATGTGCAGGATGTCATGTGTGTCTCCATGTGCAGGATGTCATGGTTACATGGATGTGCAGGATGTCATGGGTACCTCTATGTGCAGAATGTCGTGGTTACATGGATGTGCAGGATGTCGTGGGTACATGGATGTGCAGGATGTCATAGTTACATGGATGTGCAAGATGTCATGGTTACCTGGATGTGCAAGATGTCTTGGGTACCTGTATGTTCAGGATGTCATAGTTATCTGTATGTGCAGGATGTGATGGGTTTCTGGATATGCAGGATGTTATGAGTGCCTGGATGTGCAGAATGACATGGGTGCCTGGATGTGCAGTATGTCGTGGTTACATGGATGTGCAGGATGTCATGGTTTCCTGGATGTGCGGGATGTCATTGGTGTCTGGAAGTGCAGGTTGTCTAGTTACCTGTATGTGCAAGATGTCATGGTTACATGGATGTGCAGTATGTCGTGGTGACATGGATGTGCAGGATCTCATGGTTAACTGGATGTGCAGGATGTCGTGTTTACAAGGATGTGTAGGATGTCATAGTTACCTGTATGTGCAGGATATCGTGGTGATATGGAAATGCAGCACCTCATGTGTGTCCCGATGTGCAGGACATCACAGGTACATGGATGTGCAGGATGCCATGGATGCCTGGATGTGCAGGATGACGTGGTTACATGGATGTGCAGGATGTCATAATTACCTTTATGTGCAGGATGTCATGGGTGTCTGGATGTGCAGGACGTCCTGGGTGTCTGGATGTGCAGGATGTCGTGGTTTCATGGATGTGCAGGATGTCGTGGTTTCATGGATGTGCAGGATGTCATGGCTTCCTGGATGTGCAGGATGTCATTGGTGTTTGGATGGGCAGGATGTCGTGGTTACCTGTATGTGCAGGATGTCATGGTTACCTGTGTGTGCAGGACGTCATGGTTACCTATATGTTCAGGATGTCATGTTTACCTGTATGTGAAAGATGTTATGGGTTTCTGGATGTGCAGGATGTCATGATTACATGGAAGTGCAGGAGGTAATGGTTACCTGTATGTGCAGGATGTCATGGTTACATGGATGGGAAGGATGTCATTGTTACCTGGACGTGCAGGATGTCATGGGTGTCTTGATGTGCAGGATGTCATGCTTACCTGTATGTGCAGTGTGTCAATGTTACCTGTATGTTCAGTATGATATCGGTGTCTGGATGTGCAGGATGTCATGGGTGTCTGGATGTGCATTATGTCGTGGTTACATGGATGTTCAGGATGTCATGGTTACCTGTATGTGCAGGATGACATGGGTGTCTGGATATGCAGGATGTCATGGGAGTCAGGATGTGCAGGATATCAAGGTTACATGGATGTGCAGTATGTCATGGTTACATGGATTAGCAGGATGTCATTGTTACCTGGATGTGCAGGATGTTATGGTTACCTGGATGTGCAGAATATAATGGGTGCCTGGATTTGCAAGATGTCATGGGTATCTGGATGTGCAGGATGTCATGGTTACCTGTATATTCAGAATGTCATGGTTGTGTGGATGTTCAGGATGTCATGGTGACATGGATGTTCAGGATGTCATGGTTACCTGTATGTGCAGGATGTCATGGGTGTCTGGATATGCAGGATGTCATGGGTGTCTGGATGTGCAGGATATCATGGTTACATGGATGTGCAGTATGTCACGGTTACATGTATGTGCAGGATGTGATCAGTGCCTGGATGTGGAGGAAGTCATGATTGTCTTGATGTGCAGGATGTCGTGGTTACCTGTATGTGCAGGACGTCATTGTTTCATGGATGTGCAGGATGTCATGGTTACATAGATGTGCAGGATGTCATGGTTACCTGTATGTGCAGTACATGGCGGTTCCATGGATGTGCAGGATGTCATGGTTACCAGGATGTGCAGGATGTCATGGTTGTCTGGATGTGCAAGATGTCGTGGTTACATGGATGTTCATGATGTCACGGTTACCTGGATGTGCAGGATGTCATGGGTGTCTGGATATGCAGGATGTCATGGGTGTTTGGATGTGCAAGATGTCGTGGTTTCATGGATGTTCAGGATGACATGGTTACCTGTATGTGCAGGATGTCATGGGTGGCTGGATATGCAGGATGTCATGGGTGTCCAGATGTGCAGGATATCGTGGTTACATCGATGTGGAGGATGTCATGGTTACATGTATGTGAGGATGTCCTGGGTGTCTGGATGTGCAGGATATCATGGTTACATGGATGTGCAGGATGTCATGGGTGACTGGATGTTCAGGATGTCGTCGTTACCTGTATGTGCAGGATGTCATGGGTGTCTAGATATGCAGGATATCATGGGTGTCTCGATGTGCAGGATGTCGTGCTTACATGGATATTCAGGATGTCATGGTTACTTGGAAGTGCAGGATGTCATGGGTGTCTCGATGTGCAGGATATCGTGGTTACCTGTATGTGCAGAATATCATGGTTACATGGGTGTGCAGGATGTCCTGTTTACATGGATGTGCAGGATGTCATTTGTTTCTCGATGTGCAGGATGTCATGCTTGCTTGTATGTGCAGGATGTCGTGGTTAACTGTATGTGCTGGATGTCATGGGTGTCTGGATATGCAGCATGTCATGGTTACATGGGTAAGCAGGATGTCATGTGTGTCTTGATATGCATGATATCATGGCTATATGCATGTGCAGGATGTCATGGTTTCCTGTATGTGCAGGACGTCATGGTTACCTGTATGTTCAGGATGTCATGGTTACCTGTATGTGTAGGATGTAGTGGTTACCTGGATGTGCAGGATGTCAAGTGTGTCTGGATGTGCAGAATGTCGTGCTTACATGGATGTGCATGATGTCGTGTTTACATGGATATGTAGGATGTCATAGTTACCTGTATGTGCAGGATATCGTGGTGAAATGGAAATGCAGCACCTCATGTGTGTCTGGATGTGCAAGACGTCATGGGGGTGTGGATGTGCACGATGTTGTGGTTACCTGTTTGTGAAGGATGTCATTGGTTTCAGGATGTGCAGGACGGCACAGTTACATGGAAGTGCAGGATGTCATGGATGCCTGTATGTGCAGGATGACGTGGTTACATGGATTGCAGGATGTCATAATTACCTTTATGTGCAGGATGTCATGGGTGTCTGGATGTGCACGACGTGATGGGTGTCTGGATGTGCAAGATGTCGTGGTTGCATGGATGTGCAGGATGTCATGGTTACATGGATGGGCAGGATGTCATGGTTTCCTGGATGTGCAGAATGTCACTGGCGTCTGGAGGTGCAGTATGTCGTGGTGACATGGATGTGCAGGATGTCATGGTTACCTGGATGTGCAGGATGTCAAGGATGTCTGGATGTGCAGAATGTCGTGCTTACATGGATGTGCACGATGTCGTGGTTACATGGATGTGTAGGAAGTCATAGTTACCTGTATGTGAAGGATGTCATGGTGACATGGAAATGCAGCACCTCATGGGTGTCTGGATGTGCAGAACATCATGGGTGTGTGGATGTGCATGATGTCATGGTTACCTGTATGTGCAGGATGTCATGGGTTTCAGTATGTGCAGGACGTTGCAGTTTCATGGATGTGCATGATGTCATGGATGCCTGGATGTGCAGGATGACGTGGTTACCTGTATGTGCAGGATGTCATGGTTATCTGTGTGTGTAGGACGTCATGGTTCCCTGTATGTTCAGGATGTCATGGTTACCTGTATATGAAAGATGTTATGGGTTTCTGGATGTGCAGGGTGTCATGATTACATGGATGTGCATGATGTGATGGTTATGTGTATGTGCAGGAAGTCGTGGTTACATGGATGTGAAGGATGTCATGGTTACATGGAAGTGCAGGATGTCATGGGTGTCTGGATGTGCAGGATGTCATGCTTACCTGTATGTGCAGTATGTCAAGGTTACCTATATGTTCAGGATGTTATGGGTGTCTGGATGTGCAGGATGTCATGGGTGCCTGGATGTGCATTATGTCGTGGTTACACAGATGTGCAGGATGTCATGGTTACCTGGATATGCAGGATGTCACGGGTGTCTGGATGTGCAGGATATTGTGGTTACCTGTATGTGCAGGATGTCATGGTTACATAGATGTGTGGGATGTCGTGGTTACCTGTATGTGCATGATTTCATGGGTCCCTGGATGTGCAGGATGTAGTGGTTACATGGATGTGCAGAATATCATGGGTGCCTGGATATGCAAGATGTCATGGGTGTCTGGATGTGCAGGAAATCATGGTTACCTGTATGTTCAGGATGTCATTGTTGTCTGGAGGTTCAGGATGTCGTGGTGACATGGATGTTCAGGATGTGATGGTTACCTGTATGTACAGGATGTCATGGGTGTCTCTATATGCAGGATGTCATGGGTGTCCGGATGTGCAGGATATCATGGTTACATAGATGTGCAGTATGTCATAGTTACATGGATTAGCAGGATATCATTATTACCTGGATGTGCAGGATGTCATGGTTACATGGATATGCAGGACGTCATGGTTACCTAGATTTGGAGGAAGTCAGGGGTGTCTTAATGTGCAGGATGTCGTGGTTACCTGTATGTGCAGGAAGTCATGGTTTCATGGATGTGCAGCACGACGTGGTTACATGGATGTGCAGGATGTCATGGTTACCTGTATGTGCAGGACGTGGCAGTTACATGGATGTGCAGGATGTCATGGATACCAGGATGTGCAGGATGTCATGGAAGTCTGGATGTGCAGTATGTCATGGCTACATGGATGTTCATGATGTCATGGTTACCTGTATGTGCAGGATGTCATGGGTGTCTGGATATGCAGGATGTCATGGGTGTCAGGATGTGCAGGATGTCTTGGTTACATGGATGTTCAGGATGTCATGGTTACCTGTATGTGCAGGCTGTCCTGTGGTGCACATTGAAGCTGCACTTGCCTGAGAGTTTCCCTAAGAAGAACTCTATGTTAGAAGCATGAAGCACCTTCCAGGATGATTCTGCGGTAAGGAGCGTAGTGCAGAATCAAAATTAATCTACCTCGCTCAGGCCCCTTAGTAATGACTGGAAAGTGAGCATACTGTTGCTCTGGGTGAGAGGATGGAGCTAGAGCTGGGGGAAATCCTGTGCAGGTAAGCTTCCAAGAACTAGGAGGATGTGAACTTTCAGGAGTGTGAGGCTGTTGAAATCACTGAGTTCCACAATGAAATTTTCAGATGTCTGTATGGGCAAAAGCAATTTTCCATGTATTCCTAGGCTGCCCTGTAGTGCACATTGAAGCTGCAGTTGCCTGAGCGTTTCCCTAAGAAGAACTCTATGTTAGAAGCATGAAGCACCTTCCAGGATGATTCTGCGGTAAGGAGCATAGTGCAGAGTCAAAATTAATCTACCTCGCTCAGGCCCCTTAGTAATGAGTGGAAAGCGAGCATACTGATGCTCTGGGTGAGAGGAAGGAGCTAGAGCTGGGGAACTGCTGTGCAGGTAACGTTCCAAGAACTAGGAGGATGTGAACTTTCAGGAGTGTGAGGCTGTTGAAATCACTGAGTTCCACAATGAAATTTTCAGATGTCTGTATGGGCAAAAGCAATTCTGCATGTATTCCTAGGCTGCCCTGTGGTGCACATTGAAGCTGCAGTTGCCTGAGCGTTTCCCTAAGAAGAACTCTACGTTAGAAGCATGAAGCACCTTCCAGGATGATTCTGCGGTAAGGAGCGTAGTGCAGAGTCAAAATTAATCTACCTCGCTCAGGCCCCTTAGTAAATAGTGGAAAGCGAGCATACTGATGCTCTGGGTGAGAGGAAGGAGCTAGAGCTGGGGGAACTGCTGTGCAGGTAACGTTCCAAGAACTAGGAGGATGTGAACTTTCAGGAGTGTGAGGCTGTTGAAATCACTGAGTTCCACAATGAAATTTTCAGATGTCTGTATGGGCAAAAGCAATTCTGCATGTATTCCTAGGCTGCCCTGTGGTGCACATTGAAGCTGCAGTTGCCTGAGCGTTTCCCTAAGAAGAACTGTATGTTAGAATCATGAAGCACCTTCCAGGATGGTTCTGCTGTAAGGAGCGTAGTGCGGAAATAAAATTAATCTACCTCGCTCAGGCCCCTTAGTAATGAGTGGAAAGCGACAATATTGTTGCTCTGGGTGAGAAGACGGAGCTAGAGCTGGGGGAAATGCTGTGCAGGTAACCTTCCAAGAACTAGGATGATGTGCAGTCTCAGGAGTGTGAGGCTGTTGAAATCACAGAGTTCCACAATGAAATTTTCAGATGTCTGTATGGGCAAAAGAAATTTTCCATGAATTCCTAGGCTGCCCTGTGGTGCACATTCAAGCTGCAGTTGCCTGAGCGTTTCCCTAAGAAGAACTCTACGTTAGAAGCATGAAGCACCTTCCAGGATGATTCTGCAGTAAGGAGCGTAGTGCAGAGTCAAAATTAATCTACCTCACTCAAGGCCCCTTAGTAATGAGTGGAAAGCGAGCATACTGATGCTCTGGGTGAGAGGAAGGAGCTAGAGCTGGGGGAACTGCTGTGCAGGTAACGTTCCAAGAACTAGGAGGATGTGAACTTTCAGGAGTGTGAGGCTGTTGAAATCACTGAGTTCCACAATGAAATTTTCAGATGTCTGTATGGGCAAAAGCAATTCTGCATGTATTCCTAGGCTGCCCTGTGGTGCACATTGAAGCTGCAGTTGCCTGAGCGTTTCCCTAATAAGAACTCTACGTTAGAAGCATGAAGCACCTTCCAGGATGATTCTGCGGTAAGGAGCGTAGTGCAGAGTCAAAATTAATCTACCTCGCTCAGGCCCCTTAGTAATGAGTGGAAAGCGAGCATACTGATGCTCTGGGTGAGAGGAAGGAGCTAGAGCTGGGGGAACTGCTGTGCAGGTAACGTTCCAAGAACTAGGAGGATGTGAACTTTCAGGAGTGTGAGGCTGTTGAAATCACTGAGTTCCACAATGAAATTTTCAGATGTCTGTATGGGCAAAAGCAATTCTGCATGTATTCCTAGGCTGCCCTGTGGTGCACATTGAAGCTGCAGTTGCCTGAGCGTTTCCCTAAGAAGAACTCTACGTTAGAAGCATGAAGCACCTTCCAGGATGATTCTGCGGTAAGGAGCGTAGTGCAGAGTCAAAATTAATCTACCTCGCTCAGGCCCCTTAGTAAATAGTGGAAAGCGAGCATACTGATGCTCTGGGTGAGAGGAAGGAGCTAGAGCTGGGGGAACTGCTGTGCAGGTAACGTTTCAAGAACTAAGAGGATGTGAACTTTCAGGAGTATGAGGCTGTTGAAATCACTGAGTTCCACAATGAAATTTTCAGATGTCTGTATGGGCAAAAGCAATTCTGCATGTATTCCTAGGCTGCCCTGTGGTGCACATTGAAGCTGCAGTTGCCTGAGCGTTTCCCTAAGAAGAACTCTATGTTAGAAGCATCAAGCACCTTCCAGGATGATTCTGCGGTAAGGAGCATAGTGCAGAGTCAAAATTAATCTACCTCGCTCAGGCCCCTTAGTAAGTAGTGGAAAGCGAGCATACTGATGCTCTGGGTGAGAGGAAGGAGCTAGAGCAGGGGGAACTGCTGTGCAGGTAACGTTTCAAGAACTAGGAGGATGTGAACTTTCAGGAGTGTGAGGCTGTTGAAATCACTGAGTTCCACAATGAAATTTTCAGATGTCTGTATGGGCAAAAGCAATTCTGCATGTATTCCTAGGCTGCCCTGTGGTGCACATTGAAGCTGCAGTTGCCTGAGCGTTTCCCTAAGAAGAACTCTACGTTAGAAGCATGAAGCACCTTCCAGGATGATTCTGCGGTAAGGAGCGTAGTGCAGAGTCAAAATTAATCTACCTCGCTCAGGCCCCTTAGTAATGAGTGGAAAGCGAGCATACTGATGCTCTGGGTGAGAGGAAGGAGCTAGAGCTGGGGGAACTGCTGTGCAGGTAACGTTCCAAGAACTAGGAGGATGTGAACTTTCAGGAGTGTGAGGCTGTTGAAATCACTGAGTTCCACAATGAAATTTTCAGATGTCTGTATGGGCAAAAGCAATTTTGCATGTATTCCTAGGCTGCCCTCTGGTGCACATTGAAGCTGCAGTTGCCTGAGTGTTTCCCTAAGAAGAACTCTACGTTAGAAGCATGAAGCACCTTCCAGGATGATTCTGCGGTAAGGAGCGTAGTGCAGAATTAAAATTAATCTACCTCGCTCAGGCCCCTTAGTAAAGAGTGGAAAGCGAGCATACTGTTGCTCTGGGTGAGAAGAAGGAGCTAGAGCTGGGGGAAATGCTGTGCAGGTAACATTCCAAGAACTAGGAGGATGTGCAGTTTCAGGAGTGTGAGGCTGTTGAAATCACTGAGTTCCACAATGAAATTTTCAGATGTCTGTATGGGCAAAAGCAATTCTGCATGTATTCCTAGGCTGCCCTGTGGTGCACATTGAAGCTGCAGTTGCCTGAGCGTTTCCCTAAGAAGAACTCTACGTTAGAAGCATGAAGCACCTTCCAGGATGATTCTGCGGTAAGGAGCGTAGTGCAGAGTCAAAATTAATCTACCTCGCTCAGGCCCCTTAGTAATGAGTGGAAAGCGAGCATACTGATGCTCTGGGTGAGAGGAAGGAGCTAGAGCTGGGGGAACTGCTGTGCAGGTAACGTTCCAAGAACTAGGAGGATGTGAACTTTCAGGAGTGTGAGGCTGTTGAAATCACTGAGTTCCACAATGAAATTTTCAGATGTCTGTATGGGCAAAAGCAATTCTCCATGTATTCCTAGGCTGCCCTGTGGTGCACATTGAAGCTGCAGTTGCCTGAGCATTTCCCTAAGAAGAACTCTACGTTAGAAGCATGAAGCACCTTCCAGGATGATTCTGCGGTAAGGAGCGTAGTGCAGAGTCAAAATTAATCTACCTCGCTCAGGCCCCTTAGTAATGAGTGGAAAGCGAGCATACTGATGCTCTGGGTGAGAGGAAGGAGCTAGAGCTGGGGGAACTGCTGTGCAGGTAACGTTCCAAGAACTAGGAGGATGTGAACTTTCAGGAGTGTGAGGCTGTTGAAATCACTGAGTTCCACAATGAAATTTTCAGATGTCTGTATGGGCAAAAGCAATTCTGCATGTATTCCTAGGCTGCCCTGTGGTGCACATTGAAGCTGCAGTTGCCTGAGCGTTTCCCTAAGAAGAACTCTACGTTAGAAGCATCAAGCACCTTCCAGGATGATTCTGCGGTAAGGAGCGTAGTGCAGAATCAAAATTAATCTACCTTGCTCAGGCCCCTTAGAAATGAGTGGAAAGCGAGCACACTGATGCTCTGGGTGAGAGGAAGGAGCTAGAGCTGGGGGAACTGCTGTGCAGGTAACGTTTCAAGAACTAGGAGGATGTGAACTTTCAGGAGTGTGAGGCTGTTGAAATCACTGAGTTCCAGAATGAAATTTTCAGATATCTGTATGGGCAAAAGCAATTCTGCATGTATTCCTAGGCTGCCCTGTGGTGCACATTGAAGCTGCAGTTGCCTGAGCATTTCCCTAAGAAGAACTCTAAGTTAGAATCATGAAGCACCTTCCAGGATGGTTCTACGGTAAGGAGCGTAGTGCAGAATCAAAATTAATCTACCTCGCTCAGGCCCCTTAGTAATGAGTGGAAAGCGAGAATACTGTTGCTCTGGGTGAGAAGAAGGAGCTAGAGCTGGGGGAAATGCTGTGCAGGTAAGCTTCCAAGAACTAGGAGGATGTGAACTTTCAGCA